>CABHPP010144909.1:0-49451 GCA_902168425.1 Peromyscus attwateri | reverse complement strand
CCCACTGCCTGGATGCCTCCCAAACAGATCAAGCTAATCAACTGTCTTACTTATCCAGAGGGCCTGATCCAGTTGGGGGCTCCTCAGCTATTGGTTCATAGTTCATGTGTTTCCATTCGTTTGGCTATTTGTCCCTGTGCTTTTTCCAATCTTGGTCTCAACAATTCTCACTCATACAAACCCTCCTCTTTCTCACCAATTGGACTCCTGGAGCTCCACCTGGGGCCTGGCCATGGATCTCTGCATCCAGTTCCCTCAGTCATTGGATGGGGTTTCTAGCATGACAATTAGGGTGTTTGGCCATCCTATCACCAGAGTAGGTCAGTTCGGGCTTTCTCTCGACCATTGCCAGTAGTCTATTGTGAGGGTATCTTTGTGGATTTCTGTGAACCTCTCTAGCACTTTGCTTCTTCCTATTCTCATGTGGTCTTCATTTATCATGGTCTTTTATTCCTTCTTGATCCAGCTAGGATCTCCCGCTCCCCTAAGCTCTCTTTCCCTCGACCCTTGCCCTTCATTACTCCCACTCACGTCCATGTTGTTCATGTAGATCTCATCCATTTCTCTGTCATTGGGTGATCCCTGTGTCTTTCTTGGGGTCCGCTTTTCTAGGTAGCCTCCCTGGAGTTGTGAGTAGCAGTCTAATCATCATTGTTTTACATCTAGTATCCACCTATGAGTGAGTACATACCATGTTTGTCTTTCTGAGTCTGGGTTACCTCACTCAGGATGATTTTTTCTAGATCCATCCATTTGCCTGAAAACCTCATGATGTCATTGTTTTTCTCTGCTGAGTAGTATTCCATTGTGTATATGTACCACATTTTATTTATCCATTCTTCAGTTGAAGGGCATCTAGGTTGTTTCCAGGTTCTGGCTATTACAAACAATGCTGATATGAACATAGCTGAGCAAGTGCCCTTGTGGTATGATTGAGCATTCCTTGGGTATATGCCCAAGAGTGGTATAGCTGGATCTTGGGGGAGATTGATACCCAATTTTCTAAGAAAGCGCCATATTGATTTCCTGAAATGAAATCTTAACTGTTGTCTACTGAGTTATTGGCAGTTGAATGCTCAGCATTGCCTTGTTGTCTGCATTGAAATTATGTGTCTCTGGGTTACTAATGCCCCTGTCACTAACTTCTCCTATTTCTCCTGTTTTGCCTCTTTGTGTAGTAACTGAGGTCAATGTTTGCACATACCATATATTATCACTTGATTAGATGTCTTAGGATTTTCTTACAGCAAACCTCTTACAAACTCATCCCAGATGTGTTGTTGTTGAACATGTTTGTTACTGGACTGCACATCAGCAAATATAATCAAAGGAGATAGCAAATCAATGCACAAACCACAAAAGTGGTACCACAATGCTTCCTCCCACTCACTGACTATGATATGTTCAGGTGTGCTAGGCCCATTTTATCCTCCAACTTTTTCATCTGTTTTGATTCTTTTCTAACATTTTAATTATACAAATAACACATTTCTGTAACTAATAAGCAATTGTAAAACGATTGTGATACACAAGGTTATTATAGGCAAGTCGGTTGGTTATTTTCTTACATGCTATGAACAATTCAAATTTGAAATTAAGAATAAAATGTCATCTACAGTAACACCAAAATTGTTGACTACTTAATTATTTTTTATTCATCTTGATAATTTGATCTATGAACTCAATACAATTCCAATAAGAAGAATGGAGAAAATTATTTTGTGAATATTAACAAACCCATTCAAAGACTCATCATCTGATGTAATGCCAACTGAGAAGAACACAGCAGCAAGAGCTATTCTACCCACTTTGACAGCTACTAAAACTATAGGAGTCAAGATGGCATGGTGTTGACAAAAAGGCAGAGAAACAGAATACAAAGATCAGAAATAAAATCATAAAACATAGTCAAACAATCTTTGACAAAGGGGCAAAGGCAAATGAATCACGAAAGGATAGTCATTTTTTTGTTTTGTTTTGTTTTATTTTGTTTTAACAAATGATCCTAGAAAAGCTAGCCATCTATTTGCAAAAGATATATATGAGATGCAATTTACACCTTCAGAAAAATTACCACAAGATGGCTCAGAGACCTCGATATAAGATAAAGCATTATAAAATCCTAAACCATAACAGAAGAGAAAGTCTAGGTTGACCATGGACATGGAATGATGTCAAAGGCAACATCAAAGGCACAAGTCATGTTTGCTTCATAAAACAAAAAACAAGTTTGCTTCATAAAACAAAAAACATCTGTTGTGGACAACACACTGTCAACAGAGCATTCAGACAAGGCCCCGGGCTAGGAAAACATACTCACAAAAGACCCAACAAAGAGCTGCTACCCAAAGTCAATTTGAAAGTTGACAATAAGAAAAAAAGAGCACCCAGGTCAATTAAATATTAGCAAAAGGCTTGAGCAAAACGTCCTCATCAAAGAAAATATACAATTAACAAGCATACAAAATTATACTCGGCAACATGTTACTAAGAAATTGTATGTTAAAACACCAGTGACATGCTACTATGTATCGAATAGAAAGCACAAATCCAAAACAATGGCAATACTGAATATGGACACAGATATGGAACAATTTCAAACCCCATCCATGGATCAATTTGTACTAGTGGCTTCTTACCAAACTAAATGCACTCAATCTTGCAATCACCACCCAAAGTCTTTATGTTAAAGAGCTGAAAACATGTCTATATAGAAATCTGCACAAGCATGCTTAAAGGAGAATTTCTTTCTATATAGAAATCTGCACAAGGGTGCGTAAAGGAGAATTTCTTTCAAAACTGCACAAACCTGGAAGCACCAAGGTGTCTCTGAGTAGATAAATGGGTAAATGTGTTGTGGCAGATGCGGCCAATGGATTACTCAGCTGTGCTAACAGGAAATGAGCTATTGCTATCCCAGACAGCAGGTAAGAACTTTATATGCATATTTCTAAGTGTCTGGGCCAACCTTAAAAAGCTATGTAGTGCTGGATTCCAAGCATGCCATATACTGGAGAGGGCAAAAGAGTGGAGACAACAAGAAGATGAGTGCTTCTCAAGGGCTCTGGGAATGGTGGGGAAGAGTGGATGACCATCTGGAACATGGGCAATGTTCTTTGCTTTCTGTTGTTGTGACAAACACCAAGGACAAAGGCGACTTGGGGAGGAAAGGGGGTTTATTTTATATTTCCAATGAGCAGAGCATCATTGAAGACAGTAGGGCCGACACTCGGATGGGACAGCTGGGGCAGTTATGGTGGAGGAACACTGCTCACTGTTTTGCTCCATAGCCTCTGCTGAACTAGCTTTGTTTTTCAGGCCAGAAGCCCCAGCCTAGGGTGAAGGGTTCCAGTCGGCCCAAGTACACCAAACATGGCTCTCACAGGCCTTGCCTTTCCCTCTTCACACTTCCTTGCTAAAACCTCTCGACTACATTCCAAAAGCAAGCCACCAAGGTCTACTCCCTTGTTTGGCTATTTCTTCCCCCTGGGTATGACTACTGAGAGGCCCAGGCAAAGATCATGACAGCCTGTCCTAATAACTCAGTTAAGAACTAGGCCTTAATTCCTGCCTCTTGAAACTAAACGGACAGTTTCTGAGGAAGCCACAAACGAAGGACAATCAATCTTGAACACCCCTGACATCAGGGACAAGGGAGATAGGATGTACCAAGCCTGGGCCACTGAGCCAGCCCCCACAGTCAGCATGTACTAGGTCAGCCAGCTTCCACAGCAGCTCAAGGTAATAACCAAATAAGGACAGAGCCTGGGACTCCAGGTTTGCCCAAAACTAGAAAAGCTGTAGCCTTAACCAGCCCCTGACTAGCTCTAGCCAATTAGAACATACTAAGATGATTGCCATTCACGTAAGCCAATCATATCTGAGATGACTTAACTGCCCTAGGAACGCCCCTTAGTTGTGCTTAAAATGAACCTGCAAGCTTCTCTCCGGGTCATAACCATTTTGCCTTTGTGTGGGATGGACAGCCCCAGCATGCTGGTATAATAAGCACTCTTGCTGATTGCATTCATGGATGGTGGTCTTTTATGGGACTTCTCCAGGACCCTAACAACTACCAAGGTGCAGTCATCAAAGTATGAAGTCCAGCAATCAAAAGCCCCCTTTGGCTCACCTAATCAACATGCCCAATTAAAATTCAACACCTCATTCTAACATGGGGTTTCCCCCTTTACCTTTATAAACTGACATTTTCTTATGGGGTACATCTGTCTCCTCTCTATCTAGAGGCAGTCCTTTGTCCTTCTGGGGCAAATATCCCTTTCCTCTCTCTCTTGTTCCTTTCCTCTTCTCTTTCACCCTCTGTCTCCTGTCTTGTCTCTCATTCCCTGCCTTTCATCCCTCTGGGGCAAATAAATCTCCTTTTTGCTGAGAACTTGGTCTTGGGGTATCTTGTACTGATACTGATACTTTCATAGGGACAGTACCTCTGGTAGTGAGCTCCAACAGATGGATGGGTCCTCCCACAGTTGGCCCCAGCCTAGAGATAATAATCCCCACAGTGAAAATACCTCCCACAGTGGTCCAGGCCACTTGGCATCACTTAGCAATCAAGAAAATGGCTCACACTCTGATTGAGGGAATCCCCCAGTAGAGACCCTTCAGACAACTCTGTTATATCAAGTCACTGAGATTAGGCAGGAAAGTGTTTTGGGAATAGTGGGACTATCCTCTGTGACTGTCATCTCAACTCCACATCACCAAGCACTTGTGAGAAGCCACAGGGTACACAACACAGAGTGATCCTCACATGAACCACAGACTTTGGTTAGTTACAATGTATCAGAGTTGCCTCATCAACTGCAAGGTGTTTATAAGAGGGGAGTCAGCTGGAAAGAGTGACTGACAACTTTTGAGGTTTTCTGCAAACATAAAACCAGAGAAAACTAAATCTTTTTTTTTTAAAATACTAGGAAAACATAAATATATTAGATAACATAACATCCCACTCATTAGCAAATCAGACTAAAACACTTTCTCTCCAAGTGAGCTCTGTACCAATCCCACTTTTCACACCAATGGTAAAAGTTAGTTTCCCTGGTTCCACTCAGCTTTTTTTTGTTATTAAGAAAGTTTTTAGTCATTCCACATACCAACCACAAATCGCCCCTCATCCCTCCTCCCGCTCCCCCTCCAGAATTCCCCCCTCAGCCTATACACCATCCCCTCCTTCAAAAAGGTATGGCCTCCATTGGGAGTCAGCAAAGCCCAGCATATTCAGCTGAGGCCAGTTCAAGCCCCTCCCCCTGCAGCAGGACTGAGCAAGGTTCCCACCATGGGTAATGGGCTCCAAAAAGCCAGTTCATGCACCAGAGATAGATCCTATTCCCACTGTCAGGGGCCCTCAAACAGACCAAGCTACACAACTGTCATGCCCATGCAGAGGGCCCAGTCCAGTCCCATGTAGGCTCCACAGCTGTCGGTTCAAAGTTCATGTCCATTCAGCTTCTTAATGTAATTATTTGTACTCAATTTTCTCCAACAAACAATGGGTCTGTTCTATACAAACTATTCTGAAAACAATGTTTTTGGGTTGTTGGGTTTTTTTTTTTTTTTTTTTTTTTGTCTTTTTGAAATTCACTTTGTGTCCCAATGCGGCTTAGAACTCACTATGGAGTCCAGGCTGACCTTTAACACACATCCTCCTGCTTCTGCCTCCCAAGTACTAAGATTAGAGAGAGAGAGCGGCCCACCTGTCTTACTCTGAAACTTTAACAGTTCTTTAGGGGACCTATAGTAACTACAGGCACAGTAAAGAAGCCCTGGAGATGACAGCCCCATGGTTGGGGAGAGTATTGTATTGTAGCTATGGGAAAGAACAGTTAGAGGTATCTGGGAAAGTCCAGAACAGAGAGAACAAAGCAGACCAGCCATGGCCAGGCTAACTCCTGGGAGCAGAGAGAAGCAGGAGAGGCTGGAGGGCAGGCAATGGAGAGAAAGGGTGGGGGTGGAGACTCACTGGTTATAAAGAAAGAGGGAAGGGGAGTGAGCTTTAATCTAGAAGAGCATGGGGGCTGCTCAGTGCAGGCGGTGAGAAGGGCTAGTGTGGTTTGGAAGTGCATAGCAGGCACATGTTCACATGAACATGTGAATGGGGACTAATGGAGTCTGGAGGCCAGCCTGGACACTGATATGTTGATAGCCACCACACATATATATCATTAGAGAGCTGTATGTCCCTTTTGCCAGAGGCAAGGAAAGATACTGGAAATGGCTCCTTTTAGTAGACAGAAAACCCCTTTCACCGGCTCCTAAGGAATGCTTCCTGTGAGCTTTTATGTCTTAGCCAGCAATCCTTCCATGGTCTAGCTTGAGCTGAGCCAAGACTGTCATTTGAGGGTTAGCCACTGCCTTTGGGGGATTAGATTCCCTTTGGACCTGGCAGTGACCACACTGAGCATTGTGTGAGGAAAAACAAAAACAACAAACAACAAACCAACAAACCAACAAAATCCCAGGCAATACATTTTCATATGGGGACTGAATAATCCCCTCTTGGTCTTTTAAGAGTACTATATAGTGAAGAGCATGAAGCAGGGCCTCTAGAAATGTTTACAAATTGGTTGACTGGCAATTAAGTCTAAATGAAAAGAGATGACAGATTGCAGCCCCAGCAGTCAGGCAGGCTGTGGCCAGGCTGCTGCACCACCATCCCCCAATGGGATGCATCAGAGCACCCCAGGGGCATACCCCCACCTGCACTGATTGAAGGAAGAGGTGAGTGGCCGGCCTCCTGAGTGGACAGCCAGCTCTATAGGCCCTAGGTCCTGGGACATACTCTGCATCCCTTCCCCACCCATCACAGCCCCATCAGTCAGTCAGAAGACAAGTCTCCTACAGCCAGGCAACTCCTCTACCATCCCCAGTGGCATCACAGCCTCCCCTTCCCAGGCCTAGGCTCCACCTGCACCAACTGAAGAAAGAATCAACACCTGTGCCTATAATTACCCCAAACTCAGATGGGTAGACAGCAGTGTAAGAATACATTCAGCAACATAAAGAGCAATATGGCACCGCCATAATCCAGTGGTCCTACAACAGCAAGATCTGAACATCCCAATGCTGATGAAGCAGAAAAAATGACCTTAAAAATAACTTTATGAAGATGATAGAGGCCCTTAAAGAGGAAATGAAAAATTCCCTTAAAGAAATGGAGGAAAAAACAAACAAAAAATTGGAAGAAATCAATAAATCCCTCAAAGAAAGCCAAGGAAAAAAAATCAAACAGGTGAAGGAAACAATTCAAGACTTAAAAATTGATATAGAGGCAATAAAGAAAACACAAACCAAGGGAATTCTGGAAATGGAAAATCTAGGTAAACAAATAGGAACTACAGATGCAAGTATAACCAACAGAATACAAGAGATGGAAGAGAGAATCTCAGGCATTGAAAATAAGATAGAGAAAATAGTTGCATCAGTCAAAGAAAATGTCAAATCCAACAAATTCTTAACACAGAACATCGAGGAAATGTGGGACACCATGAAAAGACCAAACCTAGGCAGAACCAGGCAGATCTCTGTGAGTTTGAGGCCAGCCTGGACTACCAAGTGAGTTCCAGGAAGGCAAAGCTACACAAAGAAACCCTGTCTCGGAACAAAAAAAAGAAAAAGAAAGGAAGAAAGAAAGAAAGAAAGAAAGAAAGAAAGAAAGAAAGAAAGAAAGAAAAGACCAAACCTAAGAACTATAGGGATAGAAGGAAAAGAAAGAAATTTCCAGCTTAAAAGCACAGAAAATATATTCAACAAAATCATAGAAGAAATTTTTTTCCAACCTAAAGAAGGACATGCCTATGAAGGTATAAGAAGCTTACAGAACACCAAATAGACTGGATCAAAAAAAAAGTTCCCTTGCCACATAATAATCAAAACACTAAACATATAGAATAAAGAAAGAATATTAAGAGCTACAAAAGAAAACGGCCAAGTAACATATAAAGGTAGACCTATCAGAATTAAACCCAACTTCTTAATGGAGACTCTTAAAGCCAGAAGGTCCTGGACAGATGTTTTGCAGACACTAGGAGACCACGGATGCCATCCCAGACTACTATACCCAGCAAAACTTTCAATCACCATAGATGGAGAAAACAAGAAATTCCATGACAAAACCAGATTTAAACAATACTTAACCACAAATCTACCTCTATAGAAAGTACTGGAAAGATAACTCCAACCCAAGAAAATTAGCTACCCCCACGAAAACACAGGCAATAGATAATCTCACACCAGCAAATCCCAAAGAAGAGAAGCATGTACACACTGCCACCACCACCACCAAAACCAAAAAATAACAGGAATTAACAATCACTGCTCATTAATATCTATTAACATCAATGAACCAGAATGGCTACAAAAACAGGATCCATCCTTCTGCTGCATGCAAGAAACACACCTCAACTTCAAAGACAGATATTACCTCAGAGTAAAGGGCTGGGAAAAAGTTTTCCAATCAGATGGACCTAAGAAACATGTTGTTATAGCTATCCTAATATCTAACAAAATAGACTTCAAACTAAATTAATCAAAAGAGATGAAGAAGGACATTTCATATTCAGCACAGGAAAAGTCCATCAAGATGAAGTCTCAATTCTGAACATTTTGCCCCAAATATAAAGGCACCTACACTTGTAAAAGAAACATCACTAAAGCTTAAATCATACATCAAATCTCACACATTTATAATGGGAGACTTCAATACCCCACTCTCACTAATGGACAGGTCTGCCAGACAGAAACTTAACAGAGAAATAAGGGAACTAATAAATGTTATGACTCAAATGGACTTAATAGATATCTACAGAACATTTCACCCAAACACAAAAGAATATACCTTCTCAGCACCCCATGGAACCTTCTCTGAAACTGATCACATACTCGGTCACAAACCAAATCTCAAGAAATACAAAAAAATTGGAATAGCCCCTATATTCTATCAGATCACCATGGGATAAAGTTAGAATTCAACAACACAAACTCCAGAAAGCCTGCAAACTCATGAAAACTGAACAACTCTCAAGTTAATTACCACTGGGTCAAGGAAGAAATAAAGAAAAAAATTAAAGACTTCCTAGAATTCAATGAAAATGAACATACAACATATCCAAATTTGTGGGACACAATGAAAGCAATACTAAGAGCAAAGTTCATAGCACTAAGTGCCTGCATAAAGACTGCAGAGAAATCTTACAGTAGTGACTTAACAGCACACTTAAAAGCTCTAGAACAAAAAGAAGCAAACACACCCAAGAGGAATAGATGCCAGGAAATAATCAACTGAGGGCTGAAATCAATAAAATAGAAACAAAGAGAATAATACAAAGAATCAATGAAACAAAGAGTTGGTTCTTTGAGATAGACAAACCATTATCCAAACTAACCAAAAGGCAGAAAGAGAATATCCAAATTAATAAAATCAGAAATGAAAAGGGGGACATAACAACAGACACTGAGGAAATCCAGAGAATCATCAGGTCATACTTCAAAAATCTCTACTCCACAAAATTGGAAATTCTTAAAGAAATGGACAATTTTCTGGAGAGGTACCACTTACCAAAATTAAATCAAGATAAACAACTTAAACAGACCTATAACCAAGGAAATAGAAGCAGTCATTAAAAGTCTCCCAACCAAAAAAAAAATCTCACAACCACACAAAGATGCAACAGAGAAAGAGAATTACAGACCAATCTCCCTCATGAACATTGATGCAAAAATACTCAATAAAATACTGACAAACCAAATCCAAGAACACATAAAAAAATCCACTATGATTAAGTAGGCTTCATTCCAGAGATGCAGGATGGTTTAACATATTAAAATCTGTCAATGTAATCCATCATATAAACAAACAGAAAGAAAAAAAAACCATGATACCTGCATTAGATGTTGACAAAATCCAACACCCCTTCATCATAAAGGTCTTGGAGAGATCAAGGATACAAGGAACATACCTAAACATAATAAAGGCAATATACAGCAAGCCAACAGTCAACATCAAACTAAATGGAGAGAAATTCAAAAGAATTCCACTAAAATCAGCAACAAGACAAGGCTACCCACTCTCTCCCTATCTATTCAATATCATACTTGAAGTTCTAGCTAGAGCAATAAGACAACAAAAGGAGACCAAGAGGATACAAATTGGAAAGGAAGAAGTCAAACTTTCACTATTTGCCAATGATATAATAGTCTACACATGTGACCCGAAAAATTCTACCAGAGAACTTCTACAGCTGATAAACACCTTCAGTAATGTGGCAGGATGCAAGATTAACTAAAAAAAATCAGTAGCCCTCCTATATATAAATGATAAACAAACAGGTTGAGAAAGAAATCAGGGAAACATCATCCTCTATAATAGCCACAAATAATATTAAATATCTTGAGGTAACTCTAACTAAACAAGAGAAAGAGCTGTATGACAAGAAATTTAAGTCTTTAAAGAAATAAATTGAAGAAGCTAATCAGAAAATGGAAAGATCTTCCATGCTCTTGTATAGGTAGGACCAACATAGTAAAAATGGCATTCTTACCAAAATCAATCTACAGATTAAATGCAATCCCCATCAAAATCCTAACACAATTCTTCACAGACCTTGAAAGAACAATACTCAACTTCATATGGAAAAAACAAAAAACCCAGGATAGTCAAAACAATCCTGTACAATAAAGGAATCCCCCAAGGCATCACCATCCCTGACTTTAAGCTCTACTACAGAGCTATCATAATAAAAAAAAATCTTGGTATTAGCATAAAAACAGACATGTGGATTAATAGAATTGAAGTCCCTGACATTAATTCACATACCTATGAACACCTGATTTTTGACAAAGAAGCTAAAATTGTACAATGGAAAAAGAAAGCATCTTTAACAAATGGTGCTGGCATAACTGGATATTGACATGTAAAAGAATGCGATTAGATCTGTATCTATTGCCATGCACAAAACTCAAGTCCAAGGTGATCAAATACCTCAACATAAATCCAGTTACACTGAACCTGGTAGAAGAGAAAGTGGGAAGTAGCCTTGAATGCATTCACACAGGAAACCACTTCCTAAATATAACACCAGTAACATAGACACTGAAAGCAACAATTAATAAATGGGACCTCCTGAAACTGAGAGGCTTCTGTAAGGCAAAGGACACTGTCAAAAAGAACAAAATGGCAGCCTACAGAATGGAAAAATCTTCAAAAACCCCACATCTGACAGAGGGCTGATCTCCAAAATGTATAAAGAACTCAAGAAACTAGACACAAGAATACCAAATAATTCAATTAAAAAATGGGGTATAGATCTAAACAGAGAATTCTCAACAGAAGAATCTCAAATGACCAAAAGACATTTAAGGAATTGCTTAATATCCTTAGTCATCAGGGAAATGCAAATCAAAATAACTCTGAGATACCATCTTACACCTGTCAGAATGTCTAAGATCAAAAACACTGATGACCATTTATGTTGGAGAGGATGTGGAGCAAGGGGAACACTCCTCCACTGTTGGTGGGAGTGCAAGCTTACACAGACACTTTGGAAATCAGTATGGTTGTTCCTTAGAAAATTAGGAAAATCTACCTCAAGACCCAGCTATACCACTCTTGGGCATATATACCCAAAGGATGCACAATCATACCACATGAATACTTGCTCAACTATGTTCATAGCAGCATTATTTGTAATAGCTAGAACCTGGAAACAACCTAGATGCCCCTCAGTGGAAGAATGGATAAAGAAACTTTAGGTGACTGTCCAGGCTGCCAGCTGTTTCTGTCTACTCTCATAAGACTCCCAAAAGTTGCTTGTGTCCTTCTCCCATTTCTCAGGTATTATTACATTCCTTCTCAGGTCTTTGATGGGATTGAAGACTAACAGTTATAGTTACAATCTTCTTGTATCTTAGCTAGAACATATTAAGTATTAGATTCAGGATAGGATACCTTTTGGAATGATCTCTGTAACGTGCCATTTACCTATGCTCCAGACTTCTCTGGATTTTAGTATGTGTCTCTTGTTTGATGTTGCTCTTGTTGGTTGTACTTCCATTTGTTTATGTCATTTACCTTTATTTCTCCTTGATAATTATTCCCATTGTATATAGTTTTATGTTAGGTTAGAAATTTCTTCCTTAGACAAAAGGGGGAGATGTAAGAATAGTTGTCTGTGCTTCACCCCTGAAGCACTACCCCTGGTAGGCAGCAGGTAACTGCAAGGTACCTGCCCCTGCCCAGGGCATGGCCAAGATGGGGACCCCTTAAGACTGGAGATGCGAAAGTGCTTGTGCACTTGGCTATGTAATGATCCTGGATGCTAGATGCTGGATTGCAGACCAAGTAAGAGTTCTCCAGAGAACCATGTTGGGCTGCATCTCACCTCTCCTGGATTCTGTAACTGACCCCTTTGATGGTTGTAAGTTGCCCCCAAATAAATCCCTTTTGACTATCAGATAAACTACATGGAATTGCCTTGTTAATTGCCACTTTACTGGAGGCTTTACCCTGTCTGAGGAGTGTATAAGGGTTGGAGGTGGGGGGGAGTGGACAAGGAGTGAGGGGGTGAATGGGGAGTGGGGGCAGCAAGAAGAGGGGAGGAAGGAAGAACTGTGGTTGGTATGTAAAATGAAAAATAACTTTTAAATAAAAAAGAAAAGAAAAACTGTCTAGAAACAAGCCAAGCTAAGGCTGGACATTAACAAAAAGAAAAAAAGAAAAGGAAAGAGATGACAGTATTACAACAGCTGAGCCTGGTCTAACACATAGATTCTGGGGAAACTCAACCCTTTGACTACGTATCCACAGTGCTGCTGGAATAATGATAGGCCCTATACCTGTTGGAGAGGACCTTTGAGTTGTTATTAATGGTGTCAGCTCTTGTGGCTATGAGCTATTAAGTACTGGTATTGCTATTTCAGAAGCAAGATTGCAGACTCAGAAAGATTACAAAATATGAACATGAGATGGGGATGCTTGCTTAGGGTACACAAAGACCTGAATCCTCAGAACTGTATATAACTGTGTGTGGTGGCACATGTCTGTAATTCTAACGTTTAAGAGGTGGAGACATGAGGATCAGAAGTTAAAATCCTCTTTGACCACATGGTGAATTCAAGGCCTATCTTAGCTACATGAGATCCTGCATAAAAAACAAACAAATGACAATAACAGCAACAAAACACTTTAGGCTGTGGCCATGGAGTCAAGACTGAACACCCATCATGTTGTCTCAACTGACAACAAGTACCTAACTGGCCCTTTCCTCATATTCCTAAACTGGCTGAAATGGTCACCTGTGACCAAAAAGAACAGAATTATACTGGTAACACTCTATCATGTCTTTACCTGTCCCTGTCCTTAAAGCACAACTGCCCCACCATAGAGGTTTTTGTTTGTTTCTTCCTTCCTTCCTTCCTTCCTTCCTTCCTTCCTTCCTTCCTTCCTTCCTTCTTTCTTTCTTTCTTTCTTTCTTTCTTTCTTTCTTTCTTTCTTTCTTTCTTTTTAAAGAAATGTAAAGGAGGTTTTAATTTAATCTGGAATTTAACTGCTCAGGAAACATCAGCATTGGGTGGGAAGGACAGACACACAATGAAGGAGAGAAAGAGGCAGAATATACAGTAAGCCCAGTAGCTGAGTGAATTTCATCTATAAGGAATACAACAAACCCATCACAAAACAAAGAAAAAAGGAGACCTTTGAACGGGTTGGGAAGTAAGTTAGTGGGCAATGCAAATCAATTTGGTTTGCATTAGGCTGGCTGGAGACTCACAATGAAAAGCACTCTTGCTGAGAATGTGTGGCTCCCCAGCTCTTAATTTCTATTGTTTTGTTGTTTGTTTTGGTCCTAGGGGAGGCATGTGTGCTGTACATGGTGATTGCTCACTGGGAAAAGAAGTCTGCATGAAGCAGGGGTTGAAAATCATGTTATTTCAAAACCTCAGGGCTGTAGAAGCAGTTCTGGCCTTTGCCACATTCTGAACTCCTTGCTCCCAGAGAAGCGTGGTCCCCTTTGTCCCCAGCACCCTCTCCATGCCTTTGGCCAACCAGGCAAGGATCCAACATTCAGGATTCAGAGTGGCCCTGCTCTTGGCTGAGAGAAGCTGAGGAGAGTCAGGTATCTTCAGTCTAGAGTACGTGTGAACAAAGACACCCTTTTCTCTCATAAAGTCTGTCTTTATTGGAGCTCCCTGATATACAACATTCACCACTTGATTGCATGAGCAACAAATAACCTCTTATTTTGTTACACAATCCCATAACATCTGTTTGTCAAAGTTTAGCCCTGTTGTGGAATATTATTTTAAGATGTGCTACTTTTGTTTATGCTTTGGAATGTTTGTTTTAATGATGCAAAGATGTGTTGCAATCTTTTATGTTGCATTTGTATAACTCTGTGAAGCTGTGTTACTTTGCCTGTCTAAAGCACCTGATGGTCTAATAAAGAGCTTCATGGCCAGTATTGAAGCAGGAGAAGGGATCGGCAGGGCTGACAGGCAGATAGAATAAATAGGAGAAGAATAAGATCAAAGAGTGAGAGAAGGAGGTGGATGCCAGAGACCAGCCATCCAATCACACAGACAGCCATGGAGTAAGAGTGAAAGTGAGAGATATGGAAGTAAGAAAAGGAAAAAGCCCAGAGGCAAAGGTAGATGGGATGATTTAAGTTAAGAAAAGCTGAGAAGAAACAGGCCAAGCTAAGGCCAGGCATTTATAATTAAGAATAAGCCTCTATATGTGATCTATTTGGGAGCTGGATGGTGGGCCCCCCAAAAAAGCCGAAAGACCTAACAAGCCAAAAAACAATCAACAACATAGTCCCATCTGAGGAACACAAGTTTGTGGGTTGAGACCCCTTTGGGAGTCAAATGACCCTTTCACAGGGGTTGAATACCAGATATCCTGCATATCAGGTATTACATTACAATTCATAACAGTAGCAAAATTACAATTATGAAGTAGCAACAAAATAATTTTATGACTAGGGGTCACGACAACAAAAGGAACTGTATTAAAGGGTCACAGCATTAGGAAGGTTGAGAACCACTGATTTATACAGTGGTGGACATATATTTGGAGAACTGGGGCTGAAGACAAACAGGCTGGATATGAAGTGGAGTAAAATCCCCACAGCTGCTGTGAACTTGAATGGAGTTGGACAGAAGTCCAGGGGTCCAGGTTCTGCAGCTACCCTGAAATCCTAACAACAGCAGGCAACAGCAGGAAGGGGAAGAGGGAATTATTGGTCAATGATGTACAAAGTAAAGATACTTGGGGAGAATGAGAACAGTGTCTTCCAAGGAGAGAAAGAAAATGGAACAAAAGAAACAATAAGAACACACAGTGCAGATCATTAAGAGCATTCTCTAGCAATGTTAATCATGTTAAGCATTCCAGGTACAGACATTATTAACTTCTCCATCATCCAAGAATTCCTGTGACTGGCTATTCCCACAGCCTTGTGTTTTCACGTTCTGTAGCACAGTAGCCTGTATCAATACTCTATTTTTACTGCCAGATAATAGTTGTGAGAAGAGGACACATTTTATTTACCCATTCATTGCTTGATGGACATTTGGGTTGTTTTCACTTTAGTAGGGATGAATAATTTCACAGGGAATACTCAAGTAAATGTTTTTGTTTGGATATGTGTTTTCATTTCTCTTGAGGATGTCTCTATGAGTTGAACCATATGGTGACTATATATTCACTGTTTTGAGAAAACTCTAGATTGTTTTTGCAAAGTGACTGCAGCATTTTGTATCCCCAGTAGCAGTGCATGAGTATCCAAATGCTTCTATGGATTCCTTGTCATTTCAAATACCCTAGTGACACGCTATTTCATTGTCATTTCGATTTGCAACTTTTCATAAGGTTTATTGCTTGTTTTATACTTTGTTACATAAATGTCTATTAAGATCTTCTGCCCATCTTAATTGTGTCAATTGAATTTTCATTATTGAATTATAAAGTTCCATGTACATTTTAGATACAGGTCTCTTATCAGATAAATGAATTACAAATATTTTCTCTTATATTCTTTATGTTGTACTCAGCAACTAGGTGGTACCCAGTGAAGCATAAACCTATTTTCATCTTTTCCCATTCCTTGATTTTACATTTGGCACTATGTCTAAAATACAAGCAGCTCATCTAAGGTCACTAATTATGGTTCTGTTTCCATCCATGAATTTTATGGTTTATGTTATAAGTCTTTTATCCATTTTGGGACACATTTTTTTATAGGAGTCTATAGGGACTCATTCATCTTTTTCCCAAGTGGATATCCAATTCAATCATTTGTTCAAAAGATTATTCTTTTCCACTGGTCTACTTTCACATCACTAGAAGAAATTAATTGAGAATGTGTTTCCAGTTCTCTGCTTTATACCATAGATCTACATGTTTCGTTCATCTTATGTGAGTACCACACTCTTGATGACTGTGGAGGCATATTTTGTTTGAAAATAGGTAGGCCTCCAACTTTGTGTTCTGTTTTCAAGATAGATTTGACTATTTTGTGGGACACTTGAATTGTCATACAATTTAAAGTTATACTGTGATTAGTGACAAGAAGTTTATGACAGACATTGTATTATATCTGCATGTCGCTTTACAACATCAATAGCTATATTAAGACTTAACAATCCATGGACATAAACCATCTTGTCATTTAGTCTTAAATTAGTTTCAGAACTTTTACTAATAGGGTTTCACTTTTTTGTTTCTTACATCAAATTTATTTCTGAGCTCTTTATTTTCTTTGATGTCCTCCTAAATGGAATCATTTTCCTAATTTCATTTTTGGATTATTAATTGCAAGTATAGCCAACTACATGTATACACATATGCATGCACACAGAGTCACACACATAGGAATGATTATGTCATTTGTAAAATAGGTACTTTTTCTTTTTGGAAACATGGATGCTTATTTGGTTGCTGTATTTAATAGTTTATTTTAAATATTCTAAAGTTATTCATTTTTGTGTTAATGTAATATATTTTAACACTTGTATATGATTTGTAATTAGTGAGGGTTATTGGTATGTCATTCACCTCAAATATTTACATGTGTGCGCATGTGCTCGTGCATGTGTGTGTGTGTGTGTGTGTGTGTGTGTGTGTGTGTGTGTGTTAGGAACATTCCAAATCCTTTCTATCTGCTATTTTGAAGTAGTTGTCAACCATAGCCCACTATGCTACAAAATGTTATTAACTGCATGCCTGTATTTACTAACTTTATGGATGCCTTTAATGCAACTTTCTTGCCCAGTTGCCCTGGTTACAACTATTAGAACAGTCTGGAAAGGAAATCAGGAGAGTATCTATCCTTGCTTCATTCCTTGTCTTAGGGGAACTTGTTTTTCACTATTAAGCAGTGTTAACCAGAGAGTTTTAATAATACCTTTTATAATTTAGAAAAATCCTGTTACTCTATTCTAAGGATTTTGTTTGTTTGTGTTTTAGTTTCTTGAGACAGGATTTCCTATGTAACCACCCACCATGGCTGTCCGTATTGCTCATGTAGACCAGGCAGGCCTCAAACTCACAGAGATCTGCATGCCTCTGCCTCCCAAAAGTGGGTTTAAAGGCATGTGCCACCACCACCTGTCTAAGGAATTCTTCTTATCATGAAGAGGTGCTGAGTTTCTTTTTAAAATTTCCCCTGCATTCACTGAAATTACCATGTGGTTTTCAGCATTTACCCCATTGATATGTTGCATTATACTTACTTTCAGGTGTTAAGCAAATCTTGCCTTCTAATAAATGCCAGTTGGACATTACCTGATTCATTTGATAGGTTACTGGAAAGTGTTTTCTTGCCATCTTGTGAGGATTTTTTTTTTTGTCTATATCCATAGAAAACATTGGTCCAGAGTTTATTGGGAGATATCTGTTATGTTTTGGTATCTCATACTATTTTACAATCTATTGGGTATTTTCGGAATGGTGTCCAAAGAATTTAAATGTTTCATAGAATTTCATAGAACCAGTAAAACCATCTGGACCTAGACTTTTATTTGCATGCATTTTTTATTATACAAATTGCATATTCACTATCCTTATTTTTAAGAAACTCTTCTACTAGATATACATATAAACATGCTAGCACACACACACACACACACACACACATACACACACACACACACACACACACACACACACACACACACACACAGTTTGTTGTTGGTATGGAGGCCAGGACCTTGTGTGTGTCAGGTAAGGACCTCCCCCATTGACCTCTCTGCCCGTCTCTCAGGTATACATCCAGGTTTGCCTTGGCGCTTTGGTTCTGTACAGGAATTTGTCTAATTCTCTTCAGTTTTCTAGTTGGTCATCTTGTATTTCTTCTTGTACCACTATAGGTCTTTCTCTTCCTGTGATGTAGAAGCACTAAATTAACACTCATTCTCTCACTTCTGACCTCACTAATTTTAGTCTTCCAGGTTTCAGGTCGGTCGGTCTTGGCAAAGCTCTATCAATGGTGTTGATCTTTTCAGAGAACCCCTGATTCTCTTGATTGTATCATTCTCTCCTTAGCTCTAAAGTATATTTTTCATTAATTTCTGCACTAATGTGTGTGATTTTCTTCTTTTCCCTTAGGCTTATTTTATTTATTTGCTTATTTACTTATTTTTGTAGTTTCTTAAGGCGAGTGGATAAATTGAATTGAGATGTTCTATTTGATTAAAGGTGTTCTGACTTAGGAGTTTCCTTCTAAGTACTATTGATTATGCATTCCATGTGTTTTCGATGACTTAGTTTCATTTTAGTTCATCACTGGTTCTCATTTTGATTCACTGGTTATTTAAGAAATGGATCATAATTACCATTTACAGTCAACCGTTGTCCCTCAGTAGCCATGGGGAGTTGGTCTCAGGACTCAATCTGTACACTGAATTCTGCAGATTCTCAAGCCCCTTACACAAAATCATGTAAGATGTTCTATGACTTACACATATCCCACCACATACTTAAAAGAATATTCTTGTTTTGATACCTGATACACTGTGAGTACTGTGCAAGCAGACACTACATTGTAGTGTTTAGGGAATAGTGACATGCTCATTAAAGATACAACTTTTTCCAGGCATTTTTCTCAATCCCTGGTTGATTGGAATATAATATAGTACAGCCACTATAGAAATCAGTGTATAGGCTTTTCAAAAGAGTGAGATATTTTTTCCTGATTTCTTTCCCACAGTTGGTTGATGGTGTGTATTAAAGTTACTGATTTTTATATGTTGATTTTGTATCCTTTTACTTTAACAAAAGTGTTTATAGATTCAGAAGTTTTTGTGATGGTACCCATGGAATCCATTAAGTATAGAATGTCTTCTCCAAATAGAAGTAGTATAATACCTTCTTTTTTTTCACTTTTAGATCTTTCTCTTGTCATGTTGCTCTTATAAAGACTCTAAGCATTGTATTGAATAATCATGTAGGGAGTGAGCACACTGTCTAGTGTCAGATTTAGAAGAAATGGTTTCAGCTTTTCCTCCTTTAGTATAACTTTGAGTGTGGTTTGTCTTCCTAGCAACAGAAACTATAAACAAGATGATAGACAACCTACACAATCAGAGAAAAATCATTGTCAGCTATACTGTAGATGATAGATTAATATCTACAGCATATAAAGATCTGCAAATATTCAACATATGCAACAATTTCCACAAACTTCTCATCAACAAATGTGCCTGAGATCTGAACAGACAGATCTCAAAAGAAAAAAATTAAAAATAACCAACAATTTTAATATGTTCTACAACTCTAGCCCCAGTAAACTCTTTAAATCTCTGAGGCTTAAAGGTGGCTTATTATCATTGCAGTAGAGTTCTAATGAATCACTAAAGCCATATCTAGTAGTATAGCAGAACTGGAGTAAATTCAAAGAAAAGTCTTTTTCTTTCTTTTTCTTTTTTAAATTATTATTTTAAAATATTTTCTTCTTAGTGTCAGTGGAATGCTCAGCCACAAATGGGCCTCTGTATCACCTCCCCAAGGCTCAGGAACTATTTCGGAGAGGGAGAGGAAAGGCTGTAAGAGCTAGAGGACAGAGGGAACCAGAGTGAAACAGTGTTTTTTAGACACAACAGGACCACACACTAGTGAACACACAGCAGCTGTGGTTGCCTGCATCAGTCCCTCACAAAATCAAGCCACTCAGCATTTTAGCATGGATTAGGAGAGGGGTCATGAGCCCCCCACTCCTATCTGAGGAGCTATGGACTATTGATGGCTTCTAGGGTGGGAAAGTCAGTTTTCTCTGAGGGTGTGGGTCCTGGTATTTGACTCTCCTCCAGTGGATGGCCCCACACCCAAGTAGTGCAGGCCAGCACAATTTGGAGTGGACGAATCATTGAAATAACGAAGAGGACATGAAGTTGGAGGGTAGGGAGGCAGGGTGCACCAGGGAAGGTTAGGGAGAAGAGTTGGGGTGAATGTAATCTATGACCAAACTGATAACATATTTATAATTTGTTCTTAGTTTATAAATTAGCTCATAAAGTAACAGATTTTCATATTGGGACTTTTGTACATATTTGCTTTGGTTGACTCTGCTATCCGTACCTTCTTGCCCCCTCCCTATTCCTCTGTGCCATTTTGCCTCTGGCGTACCTCCTTCCATTTTGTTCTATTGTCTTCCTCACAGCTCTCCTTTCCAGTCTCATGAGTCTCTTTCCAGTTTTCTGACCGTTACTCATATTCACATTCATGCAGATACAGGAACTGGGATCTGTTTAATACAATGCTTTCTAGTTCCATCCTTTGCTTTACAAATTTCGTAATTTCATTTTTCTTTGCAACTGAATAAAACCCCATTGTATACATGTCCCACACTTTCCTTATCTAGTCCCCTGTTGATGGAGAGCTATGCTAATTAAATTTCCTGGATATTGTGAAAAGAGCAGCAATGAATATGTACATTTCTCTATAGTAGGATGTAAAGTCCTTTGGGCATATGCCCAGGAGTGGTATAGGTGGGTCATATAATAGTTCTATCTTCAATTTTTTTCTGAGAAGGCTATATATTGATTTCTATAGTGCTGCACTAAATTATATCCCAAACAACTTCACAGTGTTTGAGTTTTCCTCTTCCCACATGCCCTTCTTAGCATTTGCTGTCATTATTTTCTTGGTGGTGACTACACTGTCTGGAGTGAGCTAGACTCTCAAGGTTGTTTTAATTTGTATTCCATTCATGACTAGATTCCACAGGATAATAGAAACATAGCCCTGGACCATCACAGCAAGCATTTTTGGGGACTGGGGACTGGACATAAGAGACACTTTTCCCAGCAACTCTCTTACATGGATCTCAGCAGAGATGTCTATCTACTTACCTAGCTGCAAGCCAGGCCTGTCTCCAGACCCTGCCCCTCACCTCCACCCTGCCCCCCCCATTATCCTCACTTGCTGTCCAACTTTGCCTAGAAGCCCCAGCTCATCACAACTCTCACCTCCCTCTCATCGAGACTGACCCGCTTTTTGAAAAAAAGAAAAGAAGGAAGGAAAGGGGGATTTTTGTTTGTTTGTTTGTTTGTTTGTTTGTTTTTGGTCTTTTGGCATTAGCTTTGAGACACCTGGCCAAGTATAGCCTGCGCTAAGTTTCAAAGAAAAGGTAGAGAACTTGGAAGACTTTTATTTCTTAGGGAACAAAAGATGTAAGTCTGTGTCATGTCATTAGATGCTCACTGTTGTTCTCAGAAGTAATGGAAGCACCCTCTTCTTCCAGAAGATTAGGTCTCTGGGCTGTCAGGGACCAAACATGAACCATGGAAAAGTACTAGCTAGGCCAGAGAAGCCACAGGCCCTAAACCAGATGCCCCCAGAGATAAAGAACATCACGTGGTCAGGTAGCATAGCAACAGAACAATGGGCCCTGACCAGTGACCTTATCACCTAGCACAACATCCTGCAGCTTCATTACCTGCACGTCCCCCCTCAGCTGCATGTCACACGTCCTGCACCCCTTTCCTCCTTCCTGCCCCCTCCCCCTCCCATGATATATAAGCCTTGCTGAGGAGAATAAAATTTGCAGCTTGATCAGAACCCTATCTTGCTGTCTTCCTTTGTGTCTCCCATCCCTTTCATTCTCTCCCGCAGGTGGGTTGCCCCCATTGAGACTCCGCTGGCCGGGGCAACTGGTGCCCAATGTGGGGCTTGACCCTTGCCTCTTTGGGAGCTGAACGTCCTTCTCCAGGAAAGTCCAGACGTCTGGTGGAGATATTTTTCTGATCGTGCATTGAGACCGCCTGACTCGATGCCCTTTCTTGACGATCCAGAGGAGAGCGAGAAGGACGAGGTTAGTCTAAACTTCAGACATAACCATGGGACAGGGAAGTTCTTCCCATGATCTTTTCATTAAGGGTATTAAAGAGGCCCTCAAGACACGAGGGATAAGGGTTCGTAAAAAAGACCTCAACAAATTCTTTAGTCACTTAGAGGACTGTTGTCCCTGGTTTCCCCAAGAAGGACCTCCCCCTCCCCTGACATTGAGTCGGTTATTTCTCAGGGACAAAAAGTCATGAAAGAACAGTCTCACCCCCCCCCATGCTGATTCACATCCTCCCGACTCCACCCAACCCCCTTCACGAGTGCCCTCTATGCAGGAGATTAAAAATATGGAAGAAGGAGCCCAATCACCCCCACCTCAGTATATCTACCCCTCCCTCCAGGGTCTTGACCTGGCCCCCCTTAACCCTGGCAATGAGGCCGGTCAAAAAAAAAGAGGCCACTAAATATCATAATTCCGATTGGCCACCTCATGCGTCCTTGGCCCCCTTAACCCTCCTCTCACAAAGGCTACTCCCAACAAAGACACCATGCAATCTTACTCAGCCCCCTCCTTATGAGGCCCCTCCCATTGCCCCCTTTTGTGCCCCAGTTGTTGAGGCCCCTGTTCCCCGCCAGCGCTTCCAATGCCGACCCCCGATGATCCAGAAATCCCCCCTAATCTCGAAACAGAATTACAGTGCCTACAGGGCACACTTTGGGCCTGCAGAACACCTGGCCTTTCTAAAGGAACTATACTCCCTTGATCAGGAGCTCTCTGATCTCGCCCTGGGCGCCCCAAAAACTCAGCCTTCCCCCATTCCCTCTCTCAAAAAACCTCGGCCACAGCCAGTTTTGGCTTTTCCTGTTACCTGAAGCCAGGCGAGTGGATCGGATCTGCCAAGTCTGCCCGAGATGGAGGAATTACTTCCTCTTGAAGAGGAGGAGGGAGAGACCCCCCCATGAGGAGGAGCCCCTGGTTATGGGCTCTGGGGCCGATCAGGACCCCCCACCCAGTCAGTCTTACCAAAAACTTAGCTTTTGCTTTGTTGAGCGACTTAAATCAGCCTGTGCCCATTATGGCCCCACCGCTCCCTTTGCCCTTGCATTGCTTGAAAACCAGAGCGAGGCCTGGCTTATGCCAAATGATTGGTATTTTTTGGCCTGTGCCGCCCTGTCTGGGGGCAATTTTGTCCTATGGAAAACTGACTTTTCAGAAAACTGCCGGCGAGATGGCCCAGCACAACACTGATAACCCTTCCTCAAAACATTGGACCATTAATAAACTACTTGGCAAAACTCCTTGTGACAAAAACGAGGTCCAGGCCACCTTTCCACCCGGCTTATTGGCCCAGATTCAGGTCGCCAGCTTTCGAGCCTGGAAATGACTTCCCCAAAAAGGCGCTGCTACCACCTCATTGGCCAAGGTGCGTCAGGGACCAGATGAACCCTACAGTGATTTTATATCCCTTCTCAATGACGCCGCTGAGCAAAAGCAAAAGCACATTTGTTAAACACCTCACCTTTGAAAATGCAAACCCAGCCTGTCAGGAGGTTCTCCGCCCCCACAGAGATAGGGCCCCCCTTTCTGAGTACGTCTGCCTTTGTGATGGAGTTGGCTCCACTCATGCCATAGGTTTGGCTATGGGTGCAGCCCTAAAGTCGGTGGGTGCCCAAGATTTGAGATCCCAACAAAGTCGCCTTTGCTTCTCCTGTAAACAACCGGGACATTTTGCGCGGGAATGCCCCAAGAGGATCCCTGCCCCCTCGGGGGGCACGACCGCGATGCCCCAACCTGGGGTCACCACTCGGCCACTACCAACCACCCCATGTCCTAGATGTGGCTGTGGCCTTCATTGGGCAAGGGAATGCAAATCTAAAACCAACGCTCATGGTCACCCGCTCCCTCCCTGCCTGTCTGGAAACTTTCTTCGGGGCCAGCCCCTGGCCCCTCCGCTCTGGGGAGTGCCCCATGGGGCCTTGCAGGCTGCTCCCCAACTGTCTGCTCCCTCCAACGGGCAACCCCAGGTAGCACAGTCTTGGACCTCTGTGCCTCCACCGATACAATACTAGATCCATCCCAGGGCCCCCAAGTCATCCCTACCGGGATTTGGGGCCCCCTACCCCCAGACACCCATGCCCTTATCCTTGGCCGTGCCTCATCCACCTTAAGAGGTGTCCAGGTCTACCCTGGAATTATTGATAATGACTATACAGGAGAAATTAAGATTTTGGCCTCAGCACTCCAGGGTCTTGTTGCCGTCCCCCCCCACCCACCCAGCACCTGCCTTGCCCAGCAGGTTACCCTCTCCGCGCTTTCCTCTGATAACCCCGTTCAGTCTGCCCAGGCCCGAGGAGCTTCTCAGATTGGCTCATTGGAGGCTTATTGGGTTCAGCCTATTTCCCACTCTCGACCCACACTTACCCTTAAGCTAGATGGCAAAGAATTCCAGGGGATTCTGGATACTGGTGCTGACACCACTGTGATCTCCCAAGACCACTGGCCTGCCTCCTGGACCCTCACCCCCTCCCTCACCAACCTCAAGGGAATAGGTCAACCCAACAACACCCTCCGATCCTCTAAAATTCTGACTTGGTCAGATGAGGAGGGTAACCAGGGTACTGTCACCCCCTTTGTGGTCCTTGGGCTCCCTGTCAACCTTTGGGGCCGAGATATTCTCTCCCAAATGAAAGTCATCCTCTGTAGCCCAAATGAGGTGGTTACCCAACAAATGTTACACATGGGCTTCACCCCAGGAAAGGGTCTCAGTAAACTTCAACAGGGCCGAACCCAACTCGTCGCTCCCGCTAATAAGACAGACAGGCTCGGTCTTGGCTTTGAGGGTTTTTAATTGAGGCCACTGCTCCCCCTGTACACCATGCAGACAAAATCACTTGGTTTACCCATGAACCTGTGTGGGTAGACCAGTGGCCTCAGCCACAAGAAAAACTACAGGCGGCGGAGATGTTGATACAGGAACAGCTTGCCACTGGTCATATTGAGCCATCCAGTTCCCCCTGGAATACACCCATCTTTGTCATAAAGAAAAAAATCTGGAAAATGAAGACTCCTCCAAGACCTGCGAGCCATTAATAAGGTTATGCAGCCCATGGGCGCCCTCCAACCAGGCATGCCCTCACCCATCGCCATCCCCGAGGCCTATCACAAAATGGTTATTGATTTAAAAGATTGCTTCTTTACCATCCCCCTACACCCCGATGATCAAGCTTATTTTGCCTTTAGCCTCCCTCGGGTTAATTTTCAGGGCCCCATGCTCCACTTTCATTGGTGTGTCTTACCCCAGGGAATGGCAAATAGCCCGGCTCTCTGCCAAAAGTTTGTGTCTCAGGCGGTTGATCCCACACACCAAAAATGGCCCTCTACTTATATCTTACATTACATGGATGACCTTCTTTTGGCCTTCCCTAGCTCCTCCATCCTAGAAGCAACCTTTCAAGATCTGTCACAGGCCCTTTGTGTTGCTGGCCTACAGTTCGCCCCTGATAAGATCCAACACTCCGCGCCCTTTAGTTATCTGGGCCTTGAATTGCATTCCAATCGAGTCTTGGTCCAGTGCATCCAGCTGCGCACAGATAACCTTACCACCCTTAATGATTTTCAAAAACTTCTCGGGGTCATTCAATGGCTTCGACCATACTTAAAACTCCCTACCACTGATCTTCTACCCTTCTATGACATTCTTCGGGGCCCCAGTGAACCCACCTCCCCCCGTCAATTGACCCCGGCTGCCCATAAGGCCCTGCCACTAATCACCAGGGCCATTTCCTCCCAAGCCTCTTTTCGGATTGATTATTCCCTCCTGCTGGTTTTTGTCTTATTTACTCCCCATGTGCCCACCAGGGTCCTTTGACAGAGCTCCCCTTTCACATTAAGGGCCCAGGATAAACTTAAGGGTCATTCCCTCTTATGGATTCATATGCCTGCCAGTCATACTAAGGTCATTCCCACCTATCCCCATCTTATTTCTTTCCTAATCATGCGCAGTTGCCAGACCTCACGTCAGATCGTCAGTAAGGACCCCGATTCCATCCTAACCCCTACACCCGCGAAAAAACTCAATTTTTGTTTTAGACACTGGATTGTTGGGTGTTGCCTTCTCGGGATTCCTGGGCCTTCTTGACAATCACCTCCCCGATGACCCAGTCCTTCATTTTGCATGCACTCATCCCTTTATCTTCCCAAAAGTCATTTCCCCCAGCCCCTTGCCTGAGGCCCTGACTGTTTTTACTGATGAGTCAGCCAATGGCACTGCAGCTTATGCTTTTCAAGGTCACTCGTTTCCCTTACCTTTGCCCTTTCATTCAGCTCAGCTGGTTGAACTCTTTGCTGTTCTGCAGGTTTTTCAGGATTTCCATGATTCCCCCCTTAACATTTACACTGATAGTGCATACATCGCTCATTCAATTCCCCTTCTTGATACAGCCCCCTTCATTAAGCCCACCTCCAATGCCACTCCCCTTTTCACTCAAATTCAACAAAAACTTAGAGAATGCTCCCATCCTGTTTTCCTTGGCCATATTCGTGCTCATGGGGAGCTTCCTGGCCCCCTCACAGAGGGAAATGCTCTGGCTGATACAGCCACTCACCAGGTTTTTCCAGTCCTACAAGAGCCCATCCTTTCGGCTTCTCGCGCCCACCGCCTCCACCATCTTAATGCCAAAGCCCTTCGGTTAAAGTTCAAAATCACAAAACAACAAGCTAGAGAGATAGTTAAACAATACCCTTCTTGTATAGTTTCCCATCCCGTCCCCCATATTGGAGTTAACCCCCGTGGACTCCTGCCTAACATGATTTGGCAAATGGATATCACACATGTTCCTGACTTTGGCAGACAAAAATATCTTCATGTTTCTGTTGACACGCTCAGTGGATTTATTTTTGCCTCCCCTCATACTGGTGAGCTGTCAAGGACGTTATCGCTCACCTCCTGGTCTGCTTCTCTACCTTGGGTATCCCAAAACACATAAAAACAGACAATGGCCCAACATACACCAGTGGAGGACTTAAACAGTTCCTCCAACAATTTGAAATCTCTCACACTACTGGTATCCCTTACAACCCTCAAGGTCAGGGCATTGTAGAACGGGCCCACCAGACCTTGAAAATATGGCTCTCTCGATTAAAGATGTCCGAGCTATCCTTTGTCTCTCCCCGAGACTGCCTGAGCCATGCCCTCTTTGTTCTTAACTTCCTCACCCTGGATGGTGAAGGTCGATCAGCGGGTGATCACCATTGGCAACCCTCAGCAGACGCCAGCCGCCCTTTGGCCATGTGGTGAGACCCTCTTACAGGCGTTTGGAATGGTCCATATCCTGTACTTATCTGGGGCCATGGCTCTGCTTGCATCCTTGACCAGGCACATGACGCCCCACGCTGGCTCCCTGAGCGCCTGGTCCGATCTGTAAATTTACCTAACATACCCAGGGGATTGACTGGCCCCCCTGAGGACCCTCCTTCTCTTCCAGATGCTGAAGCTACCATCAAAGATCGAGACCCCAAAGAGATGGAGATCACCCACGAAGCTGCCCATCGTGAGCCAACTGGCTGTCTGGAGTCTTATACTCCTCCTTCCAAGCCACAGCCTCTCTAGTCTACCCCAAAACACCAATCACCACCAGCCCTTAAACCATACCTGGCAGGTGCTGACAGGGCAACAAGATGTCATCTGGCAAACTTCCCTAGTCACCCATGCCCCCTGGTGGCCTGGCCTTTATCCCGACCTTTGTAAAATGGCCGCCTAATGTCCCCCGATTGGATGATCAACCCCCTACCAGAAGGGCTCCCGAGCTTTTTGATTCTTATCACGACCCCAGGCCTCGACCCCCTGGGTGTGCAAATCAGGCCCAGAGAAAAAAACTCGCCACCCTCCGTTTTTATGTCTGCCCTGGTCATCATCGGCCTCGCAATCTTCTCCACAAATTTGGGGGAACCAGAGATCTTTTTTGCAAGTCCTGGGGATATGAAACTATGGGCAATGCCTATTGGCACCCCTCTTCTTCTTGGGATTTTATTACTGTTACCAGTAATTATTCCATTGGGCATATTAATACTTATCATGGCACCCCTGATTGTTCGTCCTGGTGCCACCCCATAAAAGTTACCTTCACCAAGGCCGGGAAGACTCATTCGGCCTGGGAGGCAGACCCCACTTGGGGCCTTCGCCTATTTCAGGAGGGAAGAGATACAGGCGTCACCTTTATCATCAAGCTTTTAAAACAGCCTGTCAATTCCCTTAACCCTGTTGCCATCGGTCCCAACTCTCTTCTTGGCAACAATGATTTTCCTACAACCAATATATCTCAGACATCCACGGGTTTTTCTCCCACGTTCCCACCTCTCCCACCAACTACCAAAGATATAATTACCACCCTTATCACAAAAACCTACCAGGTACTTAATACCTCCAAGCCTGATTTGGTTGACTCCTGCTGGCTTTGCTATCATTCTGCCCCCCCCCCCATTTTATGAAGGAGTAGCTGTTGATTTAGATTTCTCCCTAACCACTGACCCACACAATTGTCACTGGCAACAGCCACCCACAGCTCTCCTTACACTCTCCGAAGTTATGGGCTCAGGCCGCTACCTTGTCACCCAAGGTGCTACCATTCCCTCCCCCCCCCACCCCACCCCCATTTACCAAACCCTTTGTAATATCACAGATAACCTAAATACCTCCCTTAAGTCTGGATATCTTCTCCCTGCCAATGATAATTGGTGGGCCTGTACTGATGGCCTAACACCATGCATTTCTCTTCATTTAAATAATCCCTCTGCCCCCTTATTCTGTATATTGGTTCAGCTTATCTCTAGGCTAACCTATTATTCCCCAGATCAATTCTTGGGAAGATGGGAAGAGAAGACTCTGGTAGAGACGGCTGCCCTCGCGCCCCCCCATGGCTCGAAAAGGGAACCCATTACCGCGGTCACTCTGGCCGTCCTCCTGAGGGTTGGGGCTGAAGGGGCCAGTACGGGCATAGCTTCCCTGGTTTTATCTAATCAACATTATTCAGAGCTTAGAATTTCCATAGATGAAGATATAGCACAGCTTGAGTGAGGCATTTCTGCCCTTGAATCCTTCCTCACCTCCCTTTCAGAGGTGGTCTTCCAAAACTGCTGAGGGCTCGACCTTCCTCTTTTAACAGCAAGGAGGCCTCTGTGCCGCTCTTAAGGAAGAGTGCTGCTTCTATACTGATCACACAGGAGTAGCAAGGGATAGCATGGCCAAGGTCTGCGAAGGCTTAGAGAAGCGCAAAAAAGAAAGAGATCAAGAGCTAGGCTGGTTCCAAAATTGGTTCTCTGCATCTCCCTGGTTAACCAACCTCCTGCCGTCCCTTCTGGGACCCTTGGTTGGACTCATTCTTGTCTTGACATTCGGCCCTTGGGCCTTGTCTCGACTAACTCAATTTGTGCACGGTCAGCTGGCCGAACTTCAGGCAAAACAAATTCAGGTTCATTACCATCGCCTCAACCTCCATGATCGTGGTCTTGATGAACCAGATAAAGACTCCATATCAGCACAGACCCCTCTGCCCAGGGGAGGATGCACCTGTGCCTGGGAGCTGGAGTCCACTGCATAGGGTATTGAGGGTGCAGCCAGGACTGCAGAAGGCAGGGAGACTAAAGTGCTCCACCATGCTGGGTGCCTTGGATGACATGCTCTATTGCACAGTGGTTATGCAGACCCTATACTCTTTCCTCCCGGATTCAAACCCACCCCCTGTAAAAACCTGCATCGTTTCAGCTTCCTTTGGGACATGTGGGGACGCCTACATGGACCGACCATTAACAATGGAACTTATCAGGGATAGAGCCTCTGTCACCCCTCCCCCGTCATGGCAAAAACATTTGGGCCTCCTTTCTTTGTTTTGCTATATGTATAGAAGGGGGAGATGTCAGGGACCAAGCATGGACCATGGAAAAGTACTAGCTAGGCCAGAGAATAAGCCACAGGCCCTAAACCAGATGCCCCCAAAGATAAAGAACATCCCGTGGTCAGGTAGCATAGCAACAGAACAATGGGCCCTGACCAGTGACCTTATCATCTAGCACAACATCCTGCAGCTTCATGACCTGCACGTCCCCCTCAGCTGCACGTCCCCCCTCAGCTGCATGTCCTGCAAGTCCTGCACCCCTTTCCTCCTTCCTGCCCCCTCCCTTTCCCATGCTATGTAAGCCTTGCTGAGAATAAAATTTGCAGCTTGATCAGAACCCTGTCTTGCTGTCTTCCTTTGTGTCTCCCATCCCTTTTATTCTCTCCCGCAGGTGGGTCACCCCCATTGAGACCCTGCTGGCCGGGGCACTGGGCTTTAATTTGAGGAGGGATTTATAGCTGTGAAAAGATAGAATATCATTTTTGATTTGGGTTGTACTAGACTGGGTAGCCAGATTACATTTGTATGAAACTGTATTAGAAGATCCAGGTGAAATCACCAGAATCAAATAAAGAGAACATTTCCCAGGGAGCCTAGAAACAGGGGCCTGCCTTTCTAAAGCTTGTCCACTGCTTCATTGACGTCACTCTGACTTACACTTGTGGGGTCTAAACACAGAGGGAGGCAGACAAAGTGCCACTGTCTGCGGGACCTGTCCATCTGTCAGCCTGTCATCAACCTGATCTAGCCCACTCCCTCAATGAAGAAAAATAAATAAATTAACCCTTAGAGAAGCAGGAACTTTAGTGTATGAGGTGGTGCGAGGTGGTTCATGAACAATACCCTGCTTTCATCTCCTGGGGACACTATGGAATTCAGAGTCTCCGAGAAATCCATCCAATTGTCTGCAGTTTCACAGGGCCCCACTCCCCCACCACCAACATATGCTACCATATACATGTGTCTCAAGATACACCCCAGGTAACGATGGAAGATAATGACTTAAGAGGAGAGCGCTCTTTTCTTCCAGAACAGTTCTAAGCCATTTTAAAGCTTGACTCTCCTCATGTGCATAGCAAACAATAAATCACTTTGGGTACTGAAAAACACAATTTCTCCTGAGACAAAGCATAGAGACGAATTAGCTGTTGCTTGTAATCATTTCTACCAAACAGCTACCCAGAGCTGGGCAGATTACCAGCATCTTCCAGTGGGACTCGGGGATGGATAAATGGGACGCCATGCACTGAAATTTTAAAATAAAAATTATTTTGGTGACAGTCTTTATTTTTTTTTGAATTTATTTTATTTTATTTTACAATATAATTCAACTTTACATATCAGCCATAGATTCCCCCGTTCTCCCCACTCCCACCCCGGCCCCCTCCCCCCGGCCCACCCCCCATTTTCCTCTCCTTCAGGGCAAAGACTCCCCCGAGGATTGAGATCAACCTGGTGGACTCAGTCCAGGCAGGTCTAGTCCCCTCCTCCCAGGCTGAGCCAAGCATCTCTGCTAAGCCCCAGGTTTCAAACAGCCAATTCATGCACTGAGCACAGGACCCAGTCCAACTGCCTGGATGCCTCCCAAACAGATCAAGCCAATCAACTGTCTCACCCATTCAGAGGGCCTGATCCAGTTGGGGGCTCCTCAGCCATTGGTTCACAGTTCATGTGTTTCCATTCATTTGGCCACTCGTCCCTGTATTCCATCCATCCCTGGTCCCAACAACTCTTGCTCACATAAACCCTCCTCCTTCTCGCCAATTGGACTCCCGGAGCTCCACCCAGGGCCTGACCGTGGATATCTGCATCTAGTTCCCTCAGACACTGGATGAGGTTTCTAGCACGACAATTAGGGTGTTTGGCCATCCTATGACCAGGGTAGGTCAGATCGGGCTATTTCTCGACTATTGCCAGCAGGGTGACAGTCTTTAATATCAAACAGAATGTGTTGTTTTTGTCTGGGGAGAGTTTGAGAAAGCAGGGCTGCTTTCCAGCATCAGAGAACCATTAACTTTCAATGGTAGGACAGAATCATGAAGATGGCCACAAACTACTTCAGATTGGCCATTACTTAAATGGCCTGTTCCTTTCTAAGATTTATCTTTTTTGTATATGAGTGTTTGTCTGTGTCTATATATGTGTACTATATGTGTGCCCAGTGCCTTCAGAGGCCCAAAGAAGGCTTCAGGTCTCCTGGAACTAGAGTTATAGATTGTGAGCTGCTATTATGTGCTGGGAACTTTACTGGATCCTCTACAAGAGCAGTCAGTACTCTTAACTGCTGAGACATCTCTCCAGCCATGGTGAATTCCCTTTAGAGTGGTTTCTGGTCAAAAAGCAACTGTGTGCCAGAATGATCTTTCTAATATCTGCAAGGACATCTTACCTCACAGTTACAACAGGAGAGAGAGGAGGAAAGGACCAGAGTTTCCACAGGAAACACTTTGAGTGAGCATATTCTGTTTTTCACAGCTGTACTTCTCAGGAACATTAAGTGAAACAACCACCTCAACATCACAGTTTACCTGGGCCAATGACCGAAGTCACCATTCCTTGTTTCTGTAGTAGCAGATGATCCACGAGGCCTGAATATGGCGGTGATGCTTCCAGGTTGAAGACATAGTTCGCACAGAACTACTAAGAAGTCCCAAAGTTACAGAGTACAATTTAGTCCTGTTGGGACTGCTTCAGAAATAAGCAAATGTGGTGGTCTGAATGAGAATGACCCTCATGAGCTCATATACCTAGATGCTTAGTCACTAGGGAGTGGTACTGTTTGCCAGGATTAGAAGGATTTGGAGGTGTGGCCTTGTTGAAGGAAGTGTGTCACTGGGGGTGGACTTTGCTGTTTCAAAAGCTCAGGCCAAGGGCAGTCTTTCTCTGTCTGTAGATCAGGATGTAGCACTGTTCCAGTGCCTGCCCACATGACACCATGCTCCCTGCCATTGATACTGGGCTGCACCTCTGAAACTGAAAGTGAGCCCCTATTAAATGCTTTCTTTCTTAAGAGTCGCCATGGTCATGGTGTCTTTTCACAGCAAAAGAGCAGTGACTAAGGCAGCAAATCACATACAAGTGAGTTCAAAACTCTCCAATTACTCAAAAGAACTTCTTAAACTATAATATTTCTAGAACTAGCTATCAGTTATGTCTTGTCCTTAATTCTAAAACCATCTGTAGGACACACTGGTTTGTGTCTTTATCTGTTTAGTTAACTGGTAAATAGATCTTTAAATTTCTTTAGGTTTATTTCGTCTATGTGTGCAGTGCCTGTGTTTGTGTCTGTGCACCACACTCAGGCCTGGTGCCCAGAGGTGAGAAGAGGGCATCAGATTCCCTGGAACTGGAGTTAGGGATGCCTGTGAGCACCATGTGGATGCTGGTGAACGTTCAGTTGAACATGGGTCCTCAGCAAGAGCAACAGGTGTTCTTTACCACTGAGCCATATTTCTAGTTCCCTAAACAAGTCTTAATACCAATGCATTTTCTACTACAGCTCAATGTGAAAACAACAGTTTTCATTCTTCTGAGCATAGGTTTGTTCCCCTCACCATGTTCTCACCCGTAGAACACAGGTACCTTCTAGAACTAGAGTTGGTATGGGAGCAGAGGGTCCTTAGCCGCGGGCATGAAGTGAGTTATTGAAAACAGACACCGCACCCCTGGGAGATGGAGCTTAGCAGAAAAGGAGAGAGGAGGGAAAGGGGAGAGGCATGCTGAGGAAGACGCAACAGTCCCTACAGCATACTCCTTTCCATATTGGTTTCCTACCATGGGAAACGCAAGTGTTGATCAAGACAAGCCTGAAGGAAGTCAGCTTCTAATAAAGAGAAAAAGAAGACCTCTAAAACAATTGAATTCACAGTAGAAGGATGCGGTTATCCTTGGGAACTTACAAGCCTGAACCAGGAGGTGGTGTGGTGTGGTGGGGAGGAAGGTCATGTCAAAAGTATGGCACCTCATTCCACATCTTGCACCATGACCTAGCTGTATAATCTTCAGAAAATCCTTTTAACTTTCTGAGATTCAACTTTTTCACCTGCCTAAGAGTCATAATAAAAGGCTATCATAGCCAGCTAATACTGAGGCATGTACGCGTGTTAGCATGAATGCAGTCAGTCCATCATCCTCAGCCAGCACACAATAGCAGTAATGTTAAGACTACAAGGTGGCCAGGCATGGGGACTCAGTGCCTTTAATCCCAGCAGGTCAAGGCAGAAGCAGGTGACTCTCTTGTGAGTTCCAGGCCATCCAGGGCTACATAGGGAGACATTGTCTTTAAAAATAAAAAAAATAACAACACACCAAAAAGGGGATAATTTCATTTAAATATAAAATGTAATCTTCACACACTTAGAATTGTACTTCCCTTAGTATCTATAAAATAAAGGGTCAAAATAGAGTTGTTAAAAAATGGCATTGTATGTATGCTGTCCTTTGGATTAATTTAAGCAGCTAGCAAGCAAAGCGATCCAAATTTAGAAAGCTCGTTTAGGCTGTTCTGCAGTGACAGTGTCACTGGAGAAAAGGAAGGGTATGCTTGCTTTGCTTGAAAGAGTTGTTAGGAAATGCTTGCTGACCCCAGACAAACCTCCAGCCTCCCCAGGAACAGCATTAGGCAGCTTAATTTGGGCGAGTGAGGAGAAGGCATGAGTCCACAGCCCCACGGTGCCTGCTTTCCATCTGTGTGATTTAACCGGGACTCACAGCTCGCCTTTGCAGACACCAAGCCCAGCTGCCAGGGAAGGTTTCAGACCCACAGGGGTGCCCCGACAATTTCTGGTTCAGTGGAGAACTAGGGAGCGCACAGGCTCACAGCATATGATTTTTCATATTTCATCAGTTTCCAGGTTTTAAACAATTTTAACCTTCTCTCTCTGTGGACACAGAGGAGTCTGCACAGAGCAGAAACCAGTGGGCTTTGAATAATAGGAACCAGTTGCCTGTTCCTACCTGAGCACTCAATTGGCACATAACCTTGACCACTCTGACCTCTGTGAGCCTCACTTTCTTTATCTATAGAATGGACAGAAGCCAACTTCACTGGTCTTCTCTATGATTTAATTCTCTTAAAGGCTCAACTCACTTGCTCTCTTTAACTGAAGTAGTTACCTATGTGTCCCGACATTATACACACATTAATAATATTTTTTTAAAGAGTTACCACAACTAACCAGGAAAAGAAGAAAACTCACTCTTATATAAACAGGCCAGGAGCAAAGCAGGAGGCTGCTGGGGTACTGCCATCAGCCTCCTGCAATGTATTCTCTAATAACTTCTGCTCTGTTTCTGGAGCACATCAAAGGACAATCCCAGCTGATGCTGGCTCTCCCTCACACACAGACAAACGTTCATTACAGAGTGTAAAAGTGTCCCCCTGTCTGAAGAAGGAAATCAATAGAAGCCAGCCTTTTCCCCCCCATCCTGGGTAACGGTGCTGTCTTTTTCTCCCCCGTGATGTGGTGTTATGTGGCCAGCTGCAGATGAGCAGTTCAAGGAAGATTCTCTGTGACAAATGGAAAGGAGTTCAGGGAATTCAGAACACTCCTCTGTGTCCAAAGCCCAAGAAGCATTCTGTTCCATTAGTCTAAACACTATACAGAAACACTGGCTTTGACATGGATTTAGAAGTCAGTGGCACTCATTTTAACTTGGTGACTTATGGGTTCTTCTGTGTAAAGGTCTTTAACTAAACACTGTTTCTAGGGAACACCCCCAAGAGCACGTCAATGTGGAGATACTGCGGCAGAGCTCAGAAACCAACCAGCAGTAGGCAGGACTAATTAATGGAGTCAGATGTAGAATTATGTACATGCTGTTTTTAATTCATCCTAATAATTGGAATTTATTTAAAAAAAAAAAAAAACAAGATCACCCCAGGTTTTTAAAGTTTGGAATGACCATGTTTTCCCCACTTCACTAGAAACATATAAAGGCCAAGGATAACTCATAGCAAATCCCTATAAAAGTTGGCCTGTAAACTTGTGAAAGCCACCAAACAACTTCTGTCTCCCTTCACTTAAGCACTCAGCATTGGACCAGCTGACTCCTCTTTAATAAGCTGCTTGACTTACAACTGCCTTGACTAACTTCCATGTCCTGTAACTGCTATAGTGCTCCATTCATCTTCTCGGTGATTTTACAGTAACTTAAAACCATCTTGCCGGGCGGTGGTGGCGCACGCCTTTAATCCCAGCACTCGGGAGGCAGAGGCAGGCGGATCTCTGTGAGTTCGAGGCCAGCCTGGTCTCCCAAGTGAGTTCCAGGAAAGGCGCAAAGCTACACAGAGAAACCCTGTCTCGAAAAACCAAAAAAAAAAAAAAACCAAAAAAAAAACCATTTTGACTCTTTTGCATGTTTGTTGTCTGTCCTGTTCCCCACAAGCCTAGAAGTTTCTGGCACCATGTGAAACTGGTTGCTGCCTGACACAGTATTTTATTTGAACAGATAATGAGACAAAAATTCAGAAGAGTGAAACCACTTGCCTAAGAGAGAATGAATGATCTGGGATTAGAAACCTAGGCTGCCCATTGCCAGGCCCATACAGCTGTCTTTCCATGGAAAAGAAGCCTCAACAGAAATATCTGTTGAGGAACAGGGCTGGCAAAGCTTTCATAAGAGGAAAAGAGCAGTATGTAGTGGGTATTCATTCCACCTAAGGCCTTGGGGTACTAGCCTCTAGGGCGTGGCCTCTTGGCTAGTTTGAAACCTGGGGAGCACGTACACAAGTCCCTTCTCTCTCTTGAGCTCCTGGAGGATGGAGACCGAGTCAGGCAGTGTGAAGCAGCATGGGACCAGTTCTCAGCCTTCCAGGACTCTGCGACTGAATTTTCCATGTCCTGCATTAGTGAGTTGTTCCCCAGTTATAATCCTTTAATAAATACTTCCTTTATCAGTAATCCATGTATGTTCTGCATTATCTGGTGCCCAATGTGGGGCATGAACCAATGACTCTGGGATTAAGAATCCCATGCTCTACTGACTGAGCCAGCCTGGCTGGTACCCTAAGGCCATAGGTGGAATAAATATCCACTACAGTAGTATTTCTATTTTTGTGAGCTGCATACAGCCACATGCAATTCTAAACATCAGCACACATTATCTTCCATAGTGTCAGGGTTCATGAAGATGATATTTCAAGGATAACATGTACATTGACCACATTGACCCTATCCCATCCTTTGTTCCCCTCCTTCTCTCTCCTGCTAATACCCTTCCTCCCCATTGCCCTCTGCTTTGTCATATATATATATATATATATATATATATATATACATATATGTACATACACACACATACACACATACACGCACACATACACACACATATACACACACATACACACATACACGCACACATACACATACACACATACACATATACACACACACACATACACACACACATACACACATACACACACACATACACACATACACACACACATACACACATACATACACACATACACATACACACATACACACATACACACACATACACACACATACACACATATACATATACATCTAATACACATACATACACACATACACATATACACACACACACATATACATACACACATAATACACACACACGCACACATGACTTTATGTATGTATGAAGAACTGTACCCATGAACATAGATTCATATCCCTTAGACATTTCATGTTCTGTTTGTACTTCCTAATTATTTTATATGTCATCTGAACATTCCAATTCATCTGCCTTTTCTGTCTTCCACATGACCCTCTCTATTGGTGAGGTTTTCCACTCAGATTTGTATTTGACCTGTAGAGGTTTTCATCTCTGTAATTTCCATTTGATTGATTTTTTTCAGAGTATCTCTTTATTGATTTTTATGACCTTTTTGACTTTGTTCAGGAGTTTATTTGCATCCTCTTTGACTTGGTTGAAAATTTTAATAAATATTCTTCTGAATTCTCTGTCTAGGGGTACATATAATGTTTGCTCACTGGAATCTATTCTACAGGATTGGAAAATAGTTTAAGAATCATGATGACTTTATCTTTTATGTTTCTTGTGTTGCTGCATTGACTTACACACCAGAGATTTGGTTTATTTGTAAATTATCTGTAAGATTTCACTGGGACTGGGATGTAGTAGGGTTGAAGGGTTGTTCATCTCCATTAGACTGGGAGTGTTCAGTCAGTGGCAAACCCTAGGCCCTATGCTCAGGGCTCCAGATATGTATTTTAGCACCACTCTGGCTATAGAATACTAACTGCAAAAGCAGCTATACCTGAGAGATAGGGCCACTAAACGTAGGTATGGTGTTTCTATGCCTTTAGTTGCTTGCATGAAAGTCTTGTTTTTCTTTTCTGGTTTTTGGATTGTCATCGTCTAATGAGAGCAGGATCTCTGTTATCTTTGTGTTGTTTGCTCTACAACTAAAAGTGTGGCTCATGGGCCATCTAGCCAGTGAGTACTGTAGTGAGAAGTGTCTTCCAGGCTTTAAGCACAGGAAAGGGCTCTTGGTAACTTTCTGTTGGTATTATGTGTTAGACCTTGGCACCCGTAGGCATCTGTCATCCTTTTGATGGAGGTAGCCTATAGCTCACACCAGTCTCTACATGGAGCACTGCATGGTTCTGACTCAGTTTCCCTTCTACTTAAAGGTATTCTGCTAACATTCCTCCTGACAATAGTCCCCTAGTGTTGGCTCTGGGTTTCCAGTGTGGTATCTGCAGGGGACCTTTGACCCCAGAGATACAAGAGCCACCGACTCAGCAGGGGTCTTCCTAAAGTGGCTTCTTAGGGCTGTCACAATTAAATGAAGAAGAAAAGCTTTTTCTCAGCATCTGTGGGCTATGCAGAGCCCCACATTCCTGTCTGGGTGGAAAGAATCTAATCATTAATGCTTCTAGTATAGGATGTGCTTTTTGTCCTGTTGCTTTTCCTCTGGTCTCTGTACCACCTTGTGGAGTATATATTCTCCTCTGCCCTCTTGCTCTCTCTCCAGACCCTCCCCTTAGTACGTTTTCTGTTCCTGAGAGTAGGGTATAGATTGTCAAGGCCTCTCCTTTGTTTAACCAGGTTCACTCTCTGCAGTTGCTGTCACACCACTTTGGGAGCACTGCCCAAGTAGGGACGTATGCTCTGGAATGCACTCTGTACTCTCTTTCACCTTCTGATCTACTTTGCAAAGCTTCCTGTCACTTTTTGCTGCTGAATCTAGTGTTTGCCCATTGTCACTTATCTTAGCTTTGTACAGCCGCTGTGCAGCTATTCCTGGTTTTCTCCCTGGAAATTCTGGTGCACGACTGTCATCTGTCATCTTTCAGTCAAACATTCACATCATGCTCTAAAACAATGTCTTTATGGACAGCTGAGATGACTTAGTGGGTAAGGAGCCCGCTTGGAAGCCTGGAAACCTGAGTTTGAGCCATGGAACTGCACAAAGTTTTTCTCTGACCTTCACATGCATTCTGTGACATATGTATACCTCTATACCTATCATACATAAACATACATACATACATTAACACACATAACCACATAAATGCTAATAATAAGTAAAACTTTGAAAGGAATATTTTAAATACAGACAATTACATTTTGCTCAAAGGGTCATATAAACAGGTCATAGAAAAATTGACCACAATAGTTGTATATATCTGCCCAAGAGAACAATAATGTTTCATTCAAGGAGGGGGAATTTTTCAACTTTATATCACAGCATTGTGGAAAAAATGCATTTTACCTCAGTTTTCTAGACTGCAAGGTGGTTTTCACAAGTAGATGCCAGTGGGTGGCACCTTCTGCCAATGAAGCTCACTTTCCACTGATGAGGTTGATCAAGTCTGTGACTATGGGCAAGGTCCAATGGAGGTCAGAATCTTGGGAGGTCTTCCTCAGTGAGGAGAACACAGAAGAGGATGGAGGCCACAGATTGAGAAGCCTGTGTAATCTTGGGTCCATGTCAGAAGCTTCCTCTACAAGGGAGGTGAGCTTCTCCAGAGAGAGAGGGGAGAATGGCTTTCTATCTCCCTGCTGAGACTGTCTTTGGACAAAAACAAAACAATGAGACCTCCACAGCACAAGGAGACATCAAGCTGTAAGGTGGGAAGCAAGTTTCTCTCCTGTTCCTTTTTCAGACATTCACAGAAAGGGATATCTCAAGACCTGTTATTCATTCTTCAGTAACACAGAGGAACTGAGTACCTTCCTGCCTCTGGGTTCTGTAGAAACTCCTCTTTCAAAGCACCCACCTGCCTCTCCTCTGTTTCAGTTACCCTGGCACTGAAGAGGGTCACGAGGGAAGCGAGGCTCTAGTGCTGTCTCCGGAGCTGCGCCAAGGATTCTCATTCTTACAATCCATTCTCTTTGAACGGAAGGTGGCTTAGGAAGATGCTGTGGTGACTTAGCACAATGAAGGAGAGATTCAGAAGGTGCTCAAGTGACTGTGTTGACAACACGTTTATGAGGCAGGCATTCTGATAACGGTATGGAGCTACTTGGGATTTTCATAGCACCCAGAGAGACACTATGTGGATGATTCTAGAACCATAAAAATAATTTATATTTGCCTATTTACTTGTTTCTGTCTTTTGGATGGAAAATGAGAACAGTGTCTATCTTGTTTACCTGGGATCCCTGATGCCAAGCATGGAACCTTTCACCCAGGCAGCACATCATGATTATTTACTGAGTACACAAATAACGACAGTGATGTTCAAGCATCACTTCTACCACCTATGCCCAGGGCTTACCCTTAGTGGGTACATGATTGTCTGCAAAATGGGCTGCTACCTCATGGATGCTGCTGTCGTTTCACAAGGGCTACTAACCATGAACACATTACCCCCATTGATTCTCTATTCAAACACAAGGCAGGCTGACATTTGCCTGGGTTATTGGAGTCATTGTTTTCACTGTACATAGAAGAACTCTAGACCCAGAGATGAACAAGGAATACGTGGTAAAAGGAGAAAATGGTGTTTTCACTCTTGGGCAAAGGAGGAATAGGCCGAGAGTTGAGAACCGGATTGTACTATTTTGGTGTCTTACCTGTTTTGTTTCCTTTTCTCCCCTCCCTACCCCCACCTCCCATGTTTTGTTTCAGTGAGAGGATTTGAGAATCCTGGATGAAATGGCATTTTTAGAGTTGTGCCAGTTAATGACACCATGAACCAGCAGAGCTTGCCACTGAAGGCTGTCAAAACCTAGATCGTGTCAAAAGGACTTGGCACCGACTTGAAAGGGGCCCTCTGTGGCCAAAGACCACTCAGCTTTAGCATCAAAAAGAATAGCAGACATGATGGAGCGATACTGAACCAATAACACAGAACAAGGATTTCTCCATAGTGTTTTTAAAACATCACCTTCAGAATTCACTAGGATACCAACTTGTTGTTCATATGATATAAAACTTATGGAAAATAAGCATTTCACCTACCTTTTCTGCATCTACAACATCTCAAGATAAGTATACTAGCATCTGAAAGAAATTGCTCCCTCACAGAGGAATCCTTGCAGGAATATTGACAAAATTAAGAAGTGGCCATTTCATAGCTATTCATGAAATAATGTGTATAGGTTCTATCATTCATGGCTGTGAAAATTTTGGCTGGAAGATTGATGGGGAACTTGATACTGAAGGCATCAGCTTGACAACACATGAATCTATGAATCAATTGTAATCCAACTAAATGTGGGAAAAGCGGACATTACATCAGAGGTTCCCAGGTTTTTCTCGCATATTAGAAACACTTGGGGAGCTTTTAAAACTCCCAGCATTAAGGTCAAATCCCAAACCAATTCAGTCACCATGTTTGAGGTAGAAGTCCTGCACTAGTAATTTATTTCTTCCCTTTTGGAGGTTTTCTGGGTGACTCCAATGTAAAGCAAAGTTCAGGACTCATGATGTCATGCTGCACAGTAAGTGACGAACAATGCTCCTATGACATGATATTAACTAAAACCCACAGATCTGATTGTTTATAGAATCCTTGGGAATATAGCAAGATCTTATACAATAACACTTGAAGAAACAATCAGAAATCCAATGGGAAAACATGGTCAATAAATAGAATTTTAACAAATAAGTGTTGTTTAGAAGGCCTTTCTTAAACTATAGCTGGAAGGGTTATGCACCTTGCTATGACAGAGGAAATTGTATCTGACTAATAATCACATAGAAAACATAATATCTGCACAAAATAAAATAAAACTTTCATTGAGCTATGATCTGAGCTATGTAAAAGCACTGCAAATAAGTATGGTCAAAATACCTATAGAATCACAAAGTAAAACAATGAAACCCACTATTTTGAACAATAAATGATTATTATAATTGATTAATTAATTTAAACCATTTCAAATGTGGTTAGAGAGATTTCTAGGTAGTTAAGAGCACTGGCTGCTCTTCCAGAGGACCTAGGTTCAGCTCCTAGCACCCATATGGAAGCTCACAACTATCCATAACTCCAGTTCCAGGGGATCTAATTCCCTCCTCTGGCCTATGCAGGCTCTAGGTATGAATGTGGTTCCCTTACACACATAAAATAAAAATAAGTAAGTCTTAAAAATAAAAAGCATTGCAGATGATGAAAGCAGTCAGGATTCAAACCTCCCAGATCTGACAAAGAATGGAAACTATTATGGTGAGTCATACATAGAAAGTACCCCCTTTTTGGTCTGTATTATATGCATTAGTGATTGCTTTGAATTACCAAAAATACATTAAGTCTCATTAAGGAAAGTAATAAGAGCATTTCCCCTTGGAGTCATTTAACCAAGAGGGAGCCCACACTTGAATTTTCTATTTCATGCTCTCTGTGTCTTCCCCATTGTCTATCTGTTGGATGGATCTGAAACTCTACCTAGCTGAAGAAGGCTGTCTTGTGAATCTGTCCCTGTGTCTGTCTCTGTGTGTGAGTGTGTGAGTGTTTGTGTGTGTGTATGTGTGTGTGTGTGTGTGTGTGTGTGTGTGTGCGTGGTGTCTCTGACAAAGGACTTCACTTTGTCTTTATTTTAAACAGCATAGAAAGCATCACATAGGGAAGGAATGAGGATTACTTTACAGACATCTTTACCAGAGTATTACAAGGATTAAATCACTGGCTTTGACTAATTCCGAGGGGCCCAGTCAACAGACATCACTATTTATCAACCAATATCCATTAATGGTTGATTTCAATCTTTATGGTAGATTTTAGGAAGTTGCTTTCAACTTCTGTGTTCACTGCTTTCAGCAAATGATACACATGCATTATCTGGGTCAGGGGTATGGAAGAGTACATAAAATTACACCTATGCATTAGCTTCAGTTATAAAAGTTGATTGCATGGGAAACCCAAGGCAGTGAAGGTTGATTGTTACATTGTTCTCTTAAATGCAGGTTAAACAAGAGTTTGAGTACACAGTAGGCTACTGATCTTAAGTCTCAAGTAACCTCAAGGTGTATTACTAACTCTGGTTGTGAGAGCCAGCAAAAATTCCATTCTCTTAGAATATAAGATATTTCCATAATATTGCATCGCCCACACATTTCTTGCTGTTTTGTTTGCCCCTCCCGCAACTGCAACAAAGTATGCCATTGAGTTTGCCACGTCTGGAGAAACTGCAAGGATCAGCACATCAGGAATGCAGTAGATGAGCCTTGTCATGAGAAAGTCACCTTTGTGATCATGGTATGGAGAGACCCGTGGCAGGTAAGTATTTTAAACAACTGTTTAATGGTAAAGGCCTTCACCAATTTTCATTGTCAGAGTAGGATAAAACATTAGAAGGCAAAAAGTGGCAACTGGAACATGAAATGGTTTGGGAGTTGGAAAAAGAAATCTTGAAGTTAAGGGCTATACCAGAATAGGTGGGACTCCAGAGACTGAGATTTCCATGAAAGGAAAACAAAACAAACAAACAAACAAAAAACACAAAAACAAAAAACAAAAAAAAAATGAGCTGACCATCCTAAGAAACTGTCCCCTTGAGAAGCTGTAGAATTTTTACACTACAAATGTGTATGGAAAAGATGCCAGCTAGAAGTTTTTTGAGGGCCTGGAGGAAAATCAAACATAGACTATGTACTGGACAGGAAAGAATCATTGTGAATGGAATCACACATGTTGTTTTGTTGCTTTTAAATGCTTTATCTGTAAGAGAAAGGCACTGAAGTGTGCATAGGCGAAAGGCACTGAAGTATGCATAGGTATAATTAGAAAACTAGGTCACTTATTTCAGCAAGAGGCAAGAAACACATGTATGCTGGGAGACAGGATGGCCATCATGGAAACCAACAGTGGGCTCATGGTAGTCCAGTATATTGACTGTTCCATTGACTGCTGTATAAAGCATTTTTTAAGTAAAAATTATGATCTGTAAATAAATATGGGGTTTAGAATTGAGTAGAGTCTGAAAGCCTACAAAGACTTCTGTAATACATATGTCTCAAGTCCAGTCCTTTTTATTCTGAAAATCAGTATATCCACAGCACCAAAATGCCTGAGCCAAAATGTCCTGCTTCAAAATACACATGGAATAAATTCCTTGGGGGGTCCAGAAGCATGACAAGAAGCAGAATAAAATTTAAGAGAGTCCAATTAGGTCCTGAATGATAGCCTGGCAGGTATATCATGAAAAACAGTGCCCTTGTTTTCCCTGGAGACTGATTTATTTTGAGCTCAGAGTGAGGAACCCAAGCTTGTATGATCCAGGGAATTTCAAAATTATTCTTCTGGTCCCTGGTTATCTCAGTCTAATGCCTTCACAGTTTTAGTAGGGAGAAAATAAAATGTTTAGCAGAAAACACATTCTGAAACCATCAGTCAGAATCTGAGCAGGAAGAAGTCACAATCACCTGCACATCTGAGATGAATCAAGTGAAGGAACAATTTTCAGAGCTACAAACGGGGCTATAAATGAAGGATGCTGAAACTTCTGCAGCAGGATGCCTTTGGTACCCTTAAAGGATGCTGAAGTCTCTGCAGCAGGATGCATCTGATAGCCAGGGCCTCAAATGGTAAAGGGAAAAGAGATGCTACCAGAGTCTGGTAAGATGAAATGAGTGGTCTCCATAAGTCAGAGACACTAAGGAGCCTTGCAAGAAACATGATAAGAAAGGCAGACAATCTTGAACTAAATACCAACACTCCTCTCTTTCTGCTCACTGTGTGATCTCAGTCTAGGATTCCCCCATTAACCAATCAAAACTGGAAGCCATCATCATGGGAACTCAGGTCTGCAGAGGCACTTGTGGTGGTTTGAAAGAAAACGGGCCTCAAAGGGAGTGGCACTGTTAGAAGGTGTGGCCTTGTTGGAGTAGGTGTGGCCTTCTTGAAGGAAGTGTATCACACTGTCAAGGCTGGCTTTGAGGTCTCATATATGTTCAAACCATGCCCAGTGAGACAGACCACTTCCTGTTGCCTGCACAATATATAGAATTCTCAGCTACCAGCTACAGCACCATGTCTGCCTGCATGCCACCATGTCACATCATGATGATAATGGACCACACTCCTGAAACTGTAAGCTGCCACCTCAGTTAACTGTGTTCCTTTATAAGAGTTGCTGTGGTGGTCATGGTGCCTCTTCACAGCAATAGAAACCCTAAGACCACAAACTCCTGGGTCAACAAGTAGGTCTTAGAGACCATTGATCAGATGAAGTGTGTGGGAGAAAGAATACCCAGCACACATTCCCAAAGGAGCGTCTACCTCACACTGGAACACATATACACTGTAAAGTCATAACTAGTTAATACTGATGGCCAAGTGGTAAAATCACATATATAATGAGCCCCATTGTTTCAGATTCTTAGTTAAAATTGGGGCTAAAGCTCAGCTTTTCACAGAAGAGCTGAGAACAGTGAGTGTCCAAGGCTTGTCCTCATAATACACATACACATGGCACTGAGGAATAAGTAGTCACTCAGACTCAAGTTTATGAAACCTAAAAGGAAAAACTGTTTCTACATTAAACTGTCACAAATTAGATGAGCAGAAAAGCAGAGGGTGGTGCCATGGTGGCCATGGGCTTTCCTTATCACTCTGTTAAAAGGAAGGACTGCAAGAGAGCAGAGTAGAAGAACAACTTCAAAGTCCAGGCCAGTGGAAGGGGCATCACTGGGTGAGGGGCCCTGGAATCCTCGTCAGTGTGGACTGGCTATTCCCTTCCTTCCAAATGCCTCTCATCTCCCTGCCCAGTGCACAGGCCCTTTTCTTGCCTGATGATACCTGCAGCCTTGCCTTGGTATCTGATCTTTCCTGGCCTTTAACATGTTCATGGCTGGTTAACTCCTACATTCAGCTCTGCTCAGTTTTCCCTTCCTGAGGGAAGCTTTCCCAACTGTCTCAGTGTGGTCAAATCTCCTTAGGCACACTTTCACAACAATCCCAAATTTCCTTCATAGAATGGCTTTCATGTGTTTGGTATGACCGCTCTATTGTTCAGTTACTACAATACTGCATTGCCTGGAGCCTCCTACATTACCTGATTCAAAGTAACAAACTGTTGACTGAATGAGAAGAGACAGCCCAGAGAGAATGGGGGAGGGGAGAAGAAAGAAAGGAAGAGGAAGAAGGGATATATGAGGAGGGGAAGAGAAGAGAGGAAAATTTGCACTTCACAGATATTCTCTCTTCCTTCCTTCCCCTCCTAATTCCTTCCTCCTCTTTCTTTATTTCTCCATCTTTCTTCCCCTCCTACCTTCATCAATCACCATTTCATCCTACTTTTTTCTTGAATTATGATCTTTAATGAAAGACCTTTCAAAAAGTTACTGTAATGTCCATATAATACTCCACGTTCATATCATCCAACTCCAGTGATCTCACATCCCAGTTAGTACAGCTGCAAATTTAAGAAATTACTCACATGTACTCTAGATTAAGGAAAACAAAATAATGATGCCTTAGGTTTTTGTTATTTTTTTTAACAGGAGTTGTTGCCAATGAATTTCAGAAATCCCGTGACTTAGGTGTTTGAATTAACTTAATTGTCAATAGAACTCAAGCACAGAAAAACATTTAGATAGTGAGCAACAAATTCTTTTTTCACTATCTCTTTTGAATATTTGATTCCATTTGTTTTGACTTTTTTATTTATTTAATTTTTTTTAGGTTTTTGTTTGTTTGGTTGTTTGGTTTTTGAGACAAGGTCTACAGAGGCCTGGCTGTCCTTGAACTCACTCTGTAGACCAGGCTGGCCTCAGATTTAGAGTTCTGCCTGCCTCTGCCTCCCGAGTGCTGGGAATAAGGGCCTATGTCCCAATGCCTGGTCTTTATTTCAGTTCCTTGAAACAGGAAGTCCTGTAGCCTAGGCTGACTTAGAACACCTTCTGTAGTTGAAACTGGTCATAAATTCCTGATCATACTGCCTTTGATCTTCGTGGTTCTGGGATTACAGATGTATACACCACCAAGTATGGGTCTTAGCACTATTTTTCATGGCTTTATGAAATTGGTCAGATTTCTACTTTATTTTACACTGAATTCAAAATTCATTTGGCACACACTCCAGGAGTTTCACATACATGTGCTCTATCTAGATTCTTATTTATCTCTAAATTTCCTCAAACTCTAGGAAAGTAGCCTGCACATGGAGGAAAGGTTAGGCCATGGAAAAGAAAGCTAGCATTTGTTAACATTTTTTATGTTGACATTTTACAAAGATCCTTAACAGTAGCAACTACAATGATCAATGTTTAGTTTAGAGTCTCTACAAGACAGGCGCAATGGTAACATTTGATGAACACATGATCTCACAGGTCCTCCTAACAATGTAGGGAGCTGAATTATTATGTCTAAACACTGAGAGGTGAGGAAATTTGTTATATGATCAGAACTAGCCTTAATTTCTAAGCTTTGAATAGGTCCTTCCACTTTGCTCTTCCTGATTTATGTCAATCATGACAATTAATCCAACAAAGCATGAAGATCATGCTTAAGGGGATATTTTCAAACCTCACTATAAATGAGTGTTTTATAGAAGCCCAGAATAGAACTTCTCTAGCTTAGGAGGGGTTGAGGAACTGAAATTTTCATCTTACCCCTCATAATCCTCATTGTGCACCTTAAGAACTTCTAGCACATTCTGCAGCTAAACTTTGGGAATGAAGCTGTAAACTGAGATACCAAGTTGAAGTATCAAGATTAATTTCTAATTAGGTGAGATACCAGACAGATTGATTAGCCTGGCTTCATTGTCCAACACAAGGGTGAAAAGAAAATGTTTCCAGAAAAATAATTTTTAAAATGTTTAATAAACTCCCCAAACTCTTACTATTCTTGAACCATTTTCATGTAACGAAAATACACTAAACAATGGTTACAAGTTGTGAAGAGAGAAGACACCAGAAGCTACAAAAATACCGGGCAATATTATTATAACTGTGCTAACCTAAGGCCTGAATCTAGTATTACATGCAAAAAGAACTGGACTTGATAAGATCAAACTTTAGTTTCCATGTTTATGTTCATTCTGGGCACATACAGTTTCTCAAGCAGAGTTTCAGATTTGCTCTTTTATTTTTTATCCACAAAGTGAATACTGACCACCTCAGTCTCCCATCATCCTTTTTCTTTACCTCAGTGGTGGCAACATCAGCAACTCTTTGTTACCTACAAACCAGAAGGAAATGAACTTACTGGCCGAACATATTTCCTTGCCACCAGGATTATTAAATTATAACTATTTAAATCACAAGATATCACGGGATCCAAACTTTGTTTCTGTTGCTGGACTTCTGAAAGCACCAGGGCTCCATCTGAAAGGGTTTTCTAAAGCACGGCCCTCATCTTGTGTTCTGTGGTCAGATACATCTGAATAATGCCACCTGCAGCACACCCATCTGAAAATTCGCAGGATATGCCATAACACATAAAGAGCTTGGGAAATCCCAGGGCAAACAAAGTTTGGGAAATGAAAATATACTTTCTATATTTATTAAAACAGGGAACTATTTTATTTCAAACTATTTCTCCAACCTCACAATCATGAGGACTTCTTTGCTACAATGAAACCATGTTCTAGAACAGAGAAACACCACAAGATTGAAAAGGGAAAATGTAGCATGTTTGTCTTTCCATTGTCTACATCCCTCTTTTTACACAGATGTTTTCTTGCATGATGGCTTTATTTTCTGATTACCTTAAATTCTAAAATATGAGAAAATAGTATTGGAAAAAATATGTAAAATAATGTCATGGTATTTTATTTGTGCTCTAATAAATAAAGCTTACTTGGAGATCAGAGGAAAAAGCCAGCCACTATATTAAACATAGACATCAGGCAATGGTAG
>CABHPP010144908.1:2167-47501 GCA_902168425.1 Peromyscus attwateri | reverse complement strand
TCTTTTCTTCAAACTGCCAGCGAATGTCCTGGAAGGCGATTCCATGGACCAGGACGTGGAAAGCCCAGTGGCCATTCATCAGCCAAAGTTGCCTAAGCAAGCCAGGGACGACCTGCCAAGGCACATCAGCCGAGACAGGACCAAAAGGAAAATCCAGAGGTACGTGAGGAAGGATGGGAAGTGTAACGTTCACCATGGCAACGTGAGGGAGACCTACCGATACCTGACGGATATCTTCACCACCCTCGTGGACCTAAAGTGGAGATTCAACCTGTTAATCTTTGTCATGGTCTACACAGTGACATGGCTCTTCTTTGGGATGATCTGGTGGCTAATTGCATACATCCGGGGAGATATGGACCACATAGAGGACCCCTCCTGGACTCCCTGTGTTACCAACCTCAATGGGTTTGTCTCTGCTTTTTTATTCTCAATAGAGACAGAAACCACCATTGGTTACGGCTACCGGGTCATCACGGACAAGTGCCCCGAGGGAATTATTCTCCTCTTAATCCAGTCTGTGTTGGGGTCTATTGTCAATGCATTCATGGTAGGATGTATGTTTGTGAAAATATCCCAACCCAAGAAGAGGGCAGAGACCCTGGTCTTCTCCACCCACGCGGTGATCTCCATGAGGGATGGGAAACTATGCCTGATGTTCCGGGTAGGTGACCTGAGGAATTCCCACATCGTGGAGGCTTCCATCAGAGCCAAGCTGATTAAGTCCAAACAGACTTCAGAGGGGGAGTTCATCCCCCTCAACCAGACGGACATCAATGTAGGGTACTACACTGGGGATGATCGACTCTTTCTAGTGTCACCATTGATTATTAGCCATGAAATTAACCAACAGAGTCCCTTCTGGGAGATCTCCAAAGCCCAGCTACCTAAAGAGGAACTGGAGATTGTGGTCATCCTGGAGGGAATGGTGGAAGCCACAGGTAAGACGGGTTCCATCCTGTTAGAAATGCATTCAGTTGAAACTCTCTGATGTGAAATGCTGTGCCTATGTGTCCTATAACCTTAAGGTTAATGACTTCTAGCCATTTCAGTTTTCAATTTTCATAATTTTATGATTTGTGTCTTTTATCTTATGTGTATGAATGTTTTGCCTGCATGTATGTATGTGCACCATGTACATGCCTGGTGCCCACGGAGGCCAGAAGAGGGCGTCAAATTCCCTATAACCAGAGTTACAAAACAGTTGTGAGGCACCATGTGGGTGCTGGGAATCCTAACCAGGCTGCTCTGCAAGAGCAGCCAGTGCTCTAAACTGCTGGGCCATCTCTCCAGCCCCCATTTACCTTTTTAAAAGCCATTTTAAAAGCAAATTAATGATGATTTTTAATGCACTTTAAATTTCCAAATACTTAATGAAATTAGATTTCTATCTGTGTCCAAAGTTTATTTTGAATGATTTTAGAGCATTTCTCATTTAAATATTTGCAGCTATGTGTTGGCAAGCCAAAGGGGGAGAGTTAGGCCTTTCAAAAAATGAGAAAACATAGCTTAATAAAACTGCTGTTTTTACCCCTTCTTTGGCTGTCGCTCATGAAACCCATGGAAGTGTTAAGTGTCTCTCCACACTTGACCCACCCAGCGCTCAGCATACATTGCACTAAAGAACTAAAGATTGGTTCCTCATAATCCCACAGACCTTTTGTCATCAACACGAGTCATGAATCTGTTGGTGGCCTGTTCTCAGGGTTTAAGAACCTAAATTTCACACATGCTTCACATTCTGAGGACAAAGTGGGTTCTGTCCATATATACTGACAGTATGCTGCAAGTCAAAAGCCTGAGCAGAGCTGCAGACCTCCCAGGAAGTGTACAAATCCAATCCCATTCACCAACTCTTCATAGTTCTGAGTTGTTGCGGCACAGTCTGGGTCCCTTCCTTCCCCCCGACCCCACAATCTGTCCTGTGTTTGGAAGCCTCCAGCTTGAAACTCTAGTTGGTCGGTGTCATGTGAAAATGTAAACTCTGAGAACTGGTCCCAGCCTCCCTACCCGGGTACCCTTTTCCAAAGGGAAGTCCCTGGTTCCTTGCATCTGCCTCCCTGTCTCCCTGCACCAACAGGAGGCAAAGTCAGGATTCCTACCAAGTCATCCTTATGCGGGAGAGGGAAACTTTTCCAGTAAGCTTTTAAATTTCAGCAAACTGAGAATGTGAGTCTCTGTGGTCCATCACTTCTCTTTCCACAGAACAAAAGGATTTTTAAAGAATAACAAAATCCACTTGGCTGTCCGTGTCTAAGGAGCCCACATTCATGAATTCCACCAATCACGGATCCGACACGTTTGTAAATCATATTATTGAATGCTTTCCTGTTTCTTGCCATTATTTCCTAAATTATACAGTATAAATATTTATACAACATTTGCATTGTATTAGGTATTATAAGCAATCTAAAGTATGTGGATGAGCGTAGTATCTATGCAAACACAACTATTTTGTAAGAGGGACTTCAGCATCTGAAGATCTGGCATCTTTAGGGAGTCCTGGAATCGATGCCCTCTGCATATGAGAGACAGCTTTGTGTTTATCTCACATCTCTGGAGCCAGGCACAGGCCTAGAAGTTTGGTATGCAAAAAGAAGTGAGAAACTGACTCTCTTGGGGGAGCAGCTCCCCAGCACTGGGATGGGAAAGACTATTGCTGACTTCTGAGTCACAAGCTCTTGGTTCCTAAAAGACTTCAGTCTGTATTTTGAGCTGGAACATTGGCTGGCTGGTGTGAAACTCTAAATAGGAGCTGCAGAGAGCAACAGGGCTACCGGCTCCTAGGGCTCGAGTGTTTTATGTTCTTCTGGGGTGATAACCGATTGGAACAGAGGGGAAGGGGGAGGAGGAAGGGGAGGAGGGAGAGGAAAGGAAAAGGAAAGAAAGAAGAAGGGGAGGAGGAAGGGGAGGAGGGAGAGGAGAGGAAAAGGAAAGAAAGAAGGGGAGGAGGAAGGGGAGGAGGGAGAGAAGAGGAAAAGGGAAGAAAGAAGAGGAAGGGGAGGAGGAAGGGAAGGAGGAAGGGGAGGAGGGACCAGATGAGGAGAAGAGGAGGAAGAGGATGAGGTAGAAGAGGAGAGGGAAGGAACAAGGACAGTGAGGAAAGAAACGAGAGAGCTTGGTGCCCTTGAATAGGGAACTCTGGCACTTTCAGACAGACCTGAGCCTCTCCAATCCCCCTGGTGGTGTCTGCAGCGACAGCCCCCACAGCACATGCTGACTGGCCATCCCAGTGTTCCTTCCCTCTGGGCAGACTCGGGGATGGTCCAAGGGGAATATTCCTTTTCCTGGTCTGTGTACACAAGAATCCAAGCCTCTGGCTCCCAGTGCTAACCCCATCTCCAACAACAGCAGCCGAGCTCCACACTCCCTCCAACCAAAGCCCAGCCTCAAAATATAAATGAATCTGAGCAAGAAAATCATCTTTGCACTGTCCCCAGGGCAGACCTTGTCTTTCTGATGACAGCTTGTATGGAACAAGACTATCTGCAGTGAGAAACATCCTTTTTAGGATAATTAACAGTGATAGTTGCCTAGGAGCACTCTTGCCTTTCTGAGAGTTCTTAGCCACACCTGGGTAGTTGCCAGCAAAAAGAATCAAACTCTACCACTCCTGAGAAAACACAACGCTACTGACTTTCTTTTTAAATATATATTTTTAATATATCATATATTAAAATATATTATAATACATTGTGGATATGCTATATAATATATTTTAAATATATCATGCAATATATTGTGAATATATTCTATTATATAGTGTAGATATATAATATATTATAGATAATTTATAAGATAGATAGATAGATAGATAGATAGATAGATAGATAGATAGATAGAGTTTCCTAATTTCTGGTTAGTAGAGGAAGGGTGTTCTAGAACATTCTAGGGGTGTTTGGAAATTGGACATACATATCTTGGTCCTTTCCACACGGGTTTCATACAGTTCTGTATCCCCCCCAACTCCCGCCCAATAAGTGATTTCTGAAACTTCAGCGGGACATAGTCTTTGAAAATGAAGACTACATTGGGATTCACAGGCAATAGAAGGCAGGGGAAATTTAAGGAAGGAGAAAAAAAGGTTTCAATGTCTCAAAGCCACAGAAAAAGAAAACTGTGCACACTGGAGGAAGGCGATTGAGGTAAGGATCTGATTATTTGCTGGACAGCAGGGCTGCAATCCAGGAGCCTGAGTGACTTCTCTCAAAACTGTCCCCACTGGGCCAAGGAGGCCCAGTGGTTAAGAGCACTGGCTGCTCTTCCATACGACCCAAGTTCAATTCCCAACACCCACATAGTGGCTCACAACCATCTGTAACTCCAGTTCCAGGGAATCCAATGTCCTCTTCTGGCCTCTGAGAACACTGCACACATGTGATGCACAGACATACATGCAGGGAAAAAAATAATCATTTTGAAAATTTTATAAAAGCCTGTCTTCATTGACAGTGAACGGTTATGTCCAGGGTTCTAGATTAATGAGTCTGCAATAGCAGAATCACACTCCATCAGGGCTCAATGTGCCTGTCTTTTTTCTTATTTTTCCCTTGGAATTTCATGCATGCATATGATATATTTCAATCATAGCTAATGCCCACTCTCCTGCTCCAACTCCTGGATCAGCCACTACTACAACCTCCTCCTCCTAACATTTTGTCTAGTCAGTGCTCTATCCACTGAAGCATGAAAGAGTCCACAGCCCTGAAAAAAAGAAAAAGAAAAAGAAAACAAAACAAAAAACAGGCTCTGTCTCCCCCAGGCACCATCAATTGCCAACAGCTCCTTAACTGGAGAAGGAGCGTGTGAGCCTCACCCCGATCTGTGCTGGACTGTTGGATGGCTTGATCCTGCGCAGGTCTTGTGCAGGCAACCACAGCAGCTGTGAGTTCATGGGTGTAACAGTGCTGTCATGTCCAGAAGACAGTTTCACAGCTGTCCTCCCTGACTTCTGGATCCTACAATCTTTCCACCCCCCTCTTCCAGAATATTCCAACCCTCCCCCTGGGGGGGTGATATGGATGTCCCGTTTGTGGTGGAGCATGCCACAGTCACTTATTCTCTGCACTTGGACCATCCACATGCCCTTTCCATCATGCACATCACAGGCTCCTGGTGACCCTGACAACAGCATATTCCAGAGACCTGAGTCGTCTTGCAGTGACTTGAGCACTGAGGTCTGGGGTCTGCTGGGAGCTCAGCTAGTGGGACAAGCAACAGGGGGCAGCTCAGGCCGTGGTTACTCCGTGGGAACCTTATGTGCCAACCAGTTGCACTCCAGACTCCAATTCCATCATAGAAAATGAAATCAAGGGCCAGGGGTTGTGGCCCACTTGCCTGTCACACTAGAGACTCTGGGCTGGATCCTCAGCATCACAGAAAACTGGGAGTTTTAGCACATGCCTATGATCCCAACACTCCGTCAGTAGAGGCAGAAAGATCAGATGTTCAAGGTCATCCACAGCGACAGAGTTAATCCCAGACCAGCATGGAATATAGGAGAACCTGCCTTAAAAGAGAGGGACAGAAAGAAAGAAAGAAAGAAAGAAAGAAAGAAAGAAAGAAAGAAAGAGAAAGGCTCTTGGAGGCAGGAAGCAAGCCTTGTCTATCCTCAACACCTTGAAGGGATCCCATTAGTCAGACTGACACCATAAAGGACAGGCACACATTCTCCAAGGACTGTTGTGTCCTGGTCCTGCCTTCGATCAGAGGGGTGACTGTGGCGACCTCTCGGGAACCTTCCAGTCATGTGATTCTATTTTTGAACATAAATCAAACCCTGGAAAATTCTGGCATCAGCCACCCAGACACCCCAGAGCTGGCTGTATGTCATCTGCAAATGTATTTTTGAAGGGGCCTTTATGTCCCCGACACATGGGCAATTTTGAGGTAGTGATGTTTACAGAAGGTTTCTTAGCTACGTAAACAAACACGCTGAGCAGCTGTGGCAAATGTGCATTAAAATAGTAGAGCATTCATCCAGACTGTTATTTATAGAGGGCAAATGGGCCTCGCAGCTAGATGACAGCCACCCAGCGCTGGGCCCTGGGCCAGCCGATGCCTCTCTGTAGCCTTCTGATTGAACTTCCATATTTACCCCCAGTGATTATGCAGCTATGACATGCAGCCTGCCCCCCCCCCCAGTGTGTGCCTCCGTGGCACAAACATCCACTAAGCCTCTTTGGGTTTGGGTTTTATACTTTTTATTCTGAAAACTGTACAACTGATAGAAAAAAATAAACCAAACAGTATCATGAATCCCTGGGCACCTGTCATTTGGTTCTGATACTTGTCAGTTCAGAACCAAACACGCTCCTTCACTTTCTAATATTCCCCAATGTTGCAGGATTTTAACTACAAACAGCTTAGTCCTTTTCTACAAAAGATAAAGACTCTTTGTTTTTCAAAAACAAATGTATTATGTTTTGATTGATTGATGATTGATTGATTGGGAGGGGCAGTGTGTATGCCACAGCCTAAGTGTAGCATCAGAGGACAACTTGTGGGTTTTACTTCTCTCCTTCCGCCGTGTAGGTCCCAGAGCATAGGACTCCGGGTATCAAGCTCAGTAGCGGACACCTTTCCCACTAAGCAATCTCTCTGGAACAGGACTCTTTCTAATAGAACCATGAGCACCACGGCTCAGGGTGGTGAAGTGTTTCCCATGCGAGTGTGTGGACCTGAGTTCAGATCTTCAGAAATGCATCGTTAATCCCAATGCTCCTACAGCCACATGGGAGATGAGAGGAGAATTCCCTGACTCTCTCGGACTAGCTAGCCTAGTGCAGAAAAACAGCAGAAAAACAGTAAAGAGACCTCATCTCAAACAAGATAGGCGATCAGGACAAGCACGAGAGGTTGTTCCACATCTGTGCCATGAATGCCAGGGCACACACTTGCACACACACACACACACACACACACACACACACACACACACACACGATTCAAACAAGGTTAATTCTGTGGGTTGGGTAAGGTCTCTTTTCAGTCTTTCTGAACTCTTCAGTCTTTCACTTCTCTTTCCATCTGTGATTTTTTTTTCTTCCCTGTAACTTTTTCCCCAGCAAAGAGAACTTATGGAAGGTTTAAACACTGCATAGAAAAGTGGAGAAAATGGAACACAGGAAGGAGCTAACTAGATACCACCCCATGTCAGCCCTTCCATGTCCACAGGTCCTGCAATCTAAGGAGTTAATACACAGTGATTAAAAATATTTGAGGAGAAAATTGCATCTGTCCTGAATATATAGAAACTATTTTTTGGCATTATTACACACGATACAGTACAGATGCTATTTCTGTGCCATTGACATTATGTGAGATATTATAAGCAGTTTAGAGAATATTTAACATATGGGAAGATATGTATAAGGTTCTATGCAAATTCTATACCAAAATATGTTTGTATGTTGTCTTAGGGTTTCTATTGCTGCGAAGAGACACCATGACCACAGCAACTTTTATAAAGGAGAACATTTAATTGAGGGGGCTCGCTTAAAGTTTCATCGGTTCAGTCCATTATCATCATGACAGGGTGGCGTACAGGCAGACGTGGTGCTGGAGCTGAGAGTCCTTACATCTTGATAGGCAGCCAACAGGAAGTCCACTGTGACACTGAGTGAAGCTTAAGCAAAAGACCTCAAAGCCCACCTCTACAGTGACACACTTCCTCCAACAAGACCATACCCACTCCAACAAGGCCACACCTCCCAATAGTGCCACTCCCTTTGGGGGCATTTTCTTTCCAACCACCACATATGTTAATATATTTATGAGGACTTGAACACCTATGGATATAGGTAGCTCCAAGACCTCCAAGGAGCAGTTCCTTATGGGTAGCAAAGGGCAATGTGAACACCAGGAAACAGAAATGGCTGTTTGGGTTACCAGGGAGGCCAGCAAGCTCTGGAGATGGGAGAAGAGCGCTGTCCCACCCCCTCATGATGTATTCATGTGGAAAGACTGTGTGTAAGCAAAACTCACATCACCACAGAGCTTGAGACTTTTGAGATAAAGACTTCCTCCGTTCTTGATTTAAGGCTGAGGAAGAGAAGAGAGGTTTCAAGTCCAAGATGATACTGCTGAGGTTAAGTAGCCATCTGCAGGGCAGGTCTCTGGGGCTCAGGAGGCTGATGTTGATGTGAACTCTCTCAGCTCGTTTCTGTGTATCATCAGTGCTGTGGTTCATGAAGATTCTATAGAGAAATGTGTCCAGAACAACGAACTAGTATTTAAATGTGTAAAGTTCAGGCATCAATCAATATGCACTCATCTTTTCTCCCTTAAAGTTTTTCTTTAAGGTTCCTTTGTTGGTTTCCCAGCCTAATCAATTCTCTTCAAAATCCCTGATGAGATTTGGAACAACCATATATTAAAACAAGATGTGTTGCTGTATGGCAGTTCTGAAATCGAAATTGAATATTGTCTATAAGAACATCCTGGGAGACCCTGATGCTGCCGGGTCTCAGTTCCAAGAACTGTTTTTATTTGCTGTGATCAAAATGCCAGTCTGCTCTGATAGGAGAGGAGATGAGATTCCGAGTCTGGAGGATAACAAGGTTGTGACGGATACAGCAGCTCTCATCGGCTCTTCCCGGTGGTGGTTCGGCAGAGCCCTCACAGTGCCCGTCTCAGTTCTCCCTTTTGTTTTGATAATCTACATTTATTCATCCTGGGCAGGCCATTATATCTATCCAGTTGTTTATTTCTTTTTAAGAGCTGTAAGCCCAGTTACCTAATCTTGGGGAAAAGTTAAATGATAAGATCTGAAATGCTAAGCACTTGGCTGAAAAGCTCTGCAGGGATACATACTCTGGTGAGTCTCTAGAGACTCTAGGAAAGTCTCGAAGGTCAGAATCTCTCTTCTGTACATAGAGGAGTCGGCCTCTCCTTGTTCTTTCAGAGTGAGTCTCAACCCACCTATCTATCCAGGATTTCCTTCCAAGATATTTACTTGGTATCAGCTATTCCAGGAGTAGCTTTGGTGGGGGATTAACCAATGCCACTGCCCCGGGATGGGGTAAAGCCTGCAGTCTTCAACCCCTGGGGAGCCTATGGTCTCACTCCTGTGTGGGGCTCACACTGTGGAGTGTCCACACCAGGACTCAGGATTGTCCCACCTCCTCTGCCAAAAGCAAAACACTGCAAGAGATGAACATGACCTCTGCAAACATGGGGAAGGGCTGGGCGAGAGGCCTGGTCCATGAAGTGCTTAAAGACCTGACCTGGAGCTCCAATGTCGACGTAAAAAGCAAAGGGTCATCACCCATGCTTGTCAGCTCAGAGCTGGGAAGTTGAGACAGTGGGTTCTTCAGGATCACCAGCTCAGCGTAATGGCTAGCTCCCAATGAGAGGCCCGGTCTACAAAGGAAAAGTGAATGGCTCCTGAGGAATAACACCCAGGGTTGACCTCATGCCTCTATACACACCTTCACACACACACACACACACACACACACACACACACACACACATACACACACACACACAAGCACCTGCACACATGAACACACACACATTCCCATATATAAACAAAACAAATTCTCAAATTTCAGAAGGTGTTGAGAGAATTCCATAATTCAAAAAGGTATCAGTAGTTTTGGTTGAAAGATTAAAATACTGGATAGAATATTTACTATTAAAACACACTTTCCTGAAAACTGTTGCTTTTCTTTCCCCAAATGGACCATGGGGAGATCCACAAATAAATGTGCAGAAGCCATTAGTGATGGTCACGCAATACACACACCATGGATTCAAACTCAAGGGCACATGGGACCAGGGAGTTGAGTCTGCCCCAGCCACGACTATGCCTTTCTTACCCAGAAACGGCAGTGTCCCCATTAGGAGATGCTGTCACCCGCTGCAGTGGCGCTAATGACCACAGCCTGAAGTCAGGGGAGTTTCATTATTTCCTATGAGTGCTGACAGCAGATTGCCAGGGAAGCAATCCAACCTGACAATTTCTAACCACCCAGAAGAGGATCGCGGTGGGGAAAGCGCATGAATTATTTCTGTGTGTACATATGTGCACAGTCCTGTACAGCAGCTCAACAGCCAGGAGTTAGCATGCCCTTGCATCCATTTATGATCTTGTCTGTTATATCAATTACTTATCCAGCTTATTTCTCAAAAATGATATCTCTCCGCCATGGACCTACTCATCTGTACCCTCTTAATTTCGACCCACAATCGCATCATTCACAGGCTTGCCTCAGTTTCTTCAACTCTAAAATGGGAATGCTACTTCCCACACAGGTGACCTTCCTATTTACCAAATCCCTCCAGGGCAGACCATTTCCTTCCCAGAGGCCACCCCAGCGAAACAGTAAGAGGCGAAGCTTTGTCAGGAAGGCAAAGGAGAAGGCCAGTCTCACAAGCGGCTCCATTGTTTCCAGGGACTTTGAAGTTTGCACAGAATGTCAAATGATCCCCTTTGAAGGTGCTTTGAATAGTCCACATGGAAAATATTGACCGATGGGTGCCTGTGCGCAAGCCAGAGTGGCCTCTGCCCTGGTCACCTACTGTGAATTATAAACTGATGATATTTGAAATAATGAGGGATACTGGAGCCAGTAAGAAAGGACTCTGCTGCATTCCCATAAATAGCAACATTCATCACTACAATGTCTGCCAAAGGTAGCCTGAGTGTAGATTACCCTCACCTCTTCTGAGGCCAGTGAGCACAGGACGAACAGTGTGCATCCAAAAACAATACTTCTGTCCCCAATCCCTCTTGTAGATGTCTCATGGGATTTTTGAGGTACCTGCCCATGTTCCTGTCTGGAAGATTCACCTCTGTGCTGTTAACTCAACCCAACCAAATCATTTCGACTTCCAGAAACCTCTAGAGTATAGAGTTAATTCTACAACGTGGACAACAGACATGACTTCCTCCTGAGACAGTGATAACCATACTGCATTGGTCTGCTTTGACTATGTTGTACTGCAGTAACAAACACACCCAAGGTCTTTAAACGGCAAGGGTTTATTTCTCATTCATAAGACATGTCCTCTGCAGCTCTGCCTGTATCCTGTTCACTGCAAGAGGCAGGCTGAATGGATAGTCACACACGGGACTTGCCACTCTCCTATGGGGGAACACAGGGAAATGGAAAGACATTTCACTTGTGCTCCATAGAAAGTCATGTGGCAGAGTCTGATGTCAGCAGAATGGTTCGATATAATTCTCTCATGGGGGTTTGGAATGAATAATTGAGATCAATGATTTAATCCATCATAGATCCCCTCAGAGTTTGGAAAAAAAAAAAAACAGTACATAGTTGAAAACTTTGTGTGAGGAACAGTTTAAGATGTATAGTGGTCGTTAGTTCATCCCATACAACCACACAGCCCTCAGAGGAGGATCCAGGCTTGTGTTTTCCTGTTGAACTGTGGCCACAGGAATCAGACCTATCAACAGAAGCAGAGTGGTGAACACCTACAAGCCAGAGTGTGGCAGTATCACCTGCTCTGGATTCTCACGGCACAGTGTCCCCTCTGCCAGTCTGAATCCTGGCTGGCTCAGCACACTAGACCCCTTGCCAAGTCACCGAGGACGTGAAGCATGACTGAGCATCGGCATGCCGCTGAGCAGAGCACCAGGGACACGGGTTGTTTGTTACCATGGCAAAACCCACCCTGCCTCGCCTGATGCAAAATGTCACGACGACACTTTGACAAGTGGGCTATTGCACACGCCAAGCACACCACACTCACCAGGAAGTGAGTTCGCAGCTAGCATCTTTGCAGAATGTCTTCTTCCTGCCTTAAATTCTCTCTTCCCTGGGTGAGACTTTATTTAACACCAAACAGGCTGATTTTTAATCTGTCTCCGTTCTTGCATGTTGGTGTGTCTGGACATACCACACTCGGTAACTTTACCATAGCATATATGTGTATATGTATATGTGTATACGTATATATATATATAATATATAAATTATATATACATATATATGGGAGGGGATATACATTTATATAAGTATATATATTTACCCTATGGGATCACACATGCAACCCTTTATGATGGGACCCGTACACAGTAACTGCTCCATATATGTAGACAACTATGTGGTTCTACATATTTTCCTATCCTCATCACTGTCAAGCATTTGGCAACTCCTGGCTGACAATGTTTACGTTTATTTATTCACTTATGTAGAGTGTGTGTGTGCATGTGTGTGCATACACAGTGGCTCATGTGTGGAAGTCAAAGGACAACTTATAGGAGTCAGTTCTCTCCTCCCATGTGGATCCTGAGACTCAAACTCAGGTCACCAGGCCTGGTGGCACACACTTGACCTGAAGTGTCTGCTCACTGGCCCACTAATTATTTTTAAAAAATGTCTTTCATGGTTTATTTCCAGACCTTAAAAACAATTTGAAAGGTTAAGACCATTCTTATTTGACAAATAGTAAAGGTTGGCTCTTGGATGAGGAGTTGGGATGGAAATGACTTACCCAGAGTCACACAGCTGAAATGGTGACATCGGGATCAAATCTCAGGGCTGTCCAGCCCCCAGGCACCTGTCCATCTGCCTCTGAGGAGAAGCCTAGTCCCTAAGGCGCGCTTGAGGATCGCAACCATGATGACACTGACCGCAAGTCACTACTGAGCCTGCAACAGTGCCTGATGCTCTGAGCTATTAACTTTCCTGCCCTACCTAACCTGACCGAGGGAGGCGAGCAGGGCAGAGCCACGGGGCTGGAAAGATTGCCCAGTATGTCAAGTGCTTGCCTTGTAAGCCTGAGGGCCTGGGACTGATCCCCCAGAACCCGTGTTTTAAAAAGCATGGTGGCATGTGTTTGTGAGATCCCAAATCTGGCAAGTAGGGTAAGGTGGCTTCCTGGGACTGACCGGCCAGCCGGCCTAGCCTAGGTGGCAAGTTACAGGCCATGATAGGCCTTGTAAAAAAAAAAAAAACTGGTGATAAGATCATGAGGAACCCCTAAGGTTTGTCTCAAAGTCCATGCTCATGCACATGTGAGCACACACACACACACAGAGAGAGAGAGAGAGAGAGAGAGAGAGAGAGAGAGAGAGAGAGACAGAGACAGAGACAGAGACAGAGACAGAGAGAGAACGTAGGGGAGGGAAAATGAAAATCCAGTGTTAACAAAGAAGACTCAATTGGAAGAGGAATCAATTTTAAGTCTGGACTCCCTGCCAGAGAGTACAATAGTGGAGACATCAATTTAGGCCAGCCCAGCTCAGCTTGGCTGAGGTTTCCACTTCTCTGTGAAATCCCTGCAAGAGCCCTTTGTGGGAAGATCAAGAGGATGGTGGTGGTGCTGCTGCTGAATTGGTGATGATGATGAAGATGATGATGAGGGTGATGAGGGCGATGATGGTGGTGATGGTGATTCCCCAGTCACAATGCCATCCTTAGAAGACTTTAATTAAGTATCTATTCATTAAATACGTTTCCTTTTATATTTTCTCAAATATTTTTACGTAACATTATATTTATACTAGGAGGTCTGTGGATAATGACATACAGAATAACACATAAAACACTGAGGAGACAGGACCACAAAAACTGATTCTAATATAGGCCAATGTTACATTTCCACTGGCCCAAAATTAAGTAGGTTTAATACAACTCGGAAAAGTAAAGTGATAATAAAGATTGTATCTGCCCATGATACTTGATCCTAAGGCCAGGAGAAGCAAGAGGCCACATTCGCTGATGCACTACAGATGGGGCATGACCATATGTGACCATACAAGTCCAGCACAAGCTTGGCAGATTACGATGATAAATTCCAGGAGCAGCCCCAGTCTCCACCGTCATCATGAGTCTGGCACAGATGTACTCCAGCTTTTGGTGGAGAAGCCAGCAAAAGAGTCACCTTGGCTGGACCCACTCATCCCTGGTAGGAAAGAGATTCACTGTGGATATTTTACGTCCCCATTTGTCAAAGCAAAGCCTTCAGTACCATCACATAAGCCGATAGGATGACACAGTGGCATCAGACAGAATGAATACAACCTAGCAAAAGGTTAGACAAGGCTCAATGGGACATCTTAGGAACAGTGGCCACCCACAGCCCAGGCCAGGGTACAGGGAGAGTACCAGAGTTTCTTGTCACATGTCTCATCCTAAGTCTCTTCCTATGAAGAAAGGAACCTGAGACAGACCTGAGTACACATTTAAATTTTTCATCTGCTCATCTTCCCACCTTCCAAACTCAAGATTTTCACTCTTTTCTCCCATTAGTCTTCCAGCACCATCTACCCTTAGAGAGCAATCTGGTCTTGTACTTAGTTGGGAAAAATCAGACTGGATGATACACACCTTCCTGAAGCTGTACGGACCTCCCAGGTTGGGTCTTCGCCACTTCTGGTCACATCTCCTCCAACATCAAGAGCTAGCTCTGATTCCTACACTCTAATACTCGAGACTCCTAAGGTAGCCAGCCACCTCTCCTTTTCCTCTATTGCAGTAATCACCCCTCCAATATTTCCATTAACATTAGACATTGATCATTTCTATCATCCTAAAAACATTCAAGCTTAGAATGTTGCACATGCCTGTGATGCTGGCATTTGGGAGACACTGGCAGGAAAATCACCTCAAGTTCAAGGGCAACCTGGTCTACACAGTAAGTTATAAACCAGCCTAGAGCTACATGGGGGACCCTACCCCCATCTTCAAAGTAACCTATGCTTCTCATGGTTCCACGTCCCTTTCCAGCCCCCATCTGATTCTCAGCTCTCCTCCCACATGACCTCAGAAAGAGCTGCCCTGGCTCCCATTGCTGCTGACAGCTACCTCCTCTCCAACACTCTTCCTGATGTTCATGGCTCCCTGACACCCCCTCTACTCCCACTCTCCTCTGCAAGCTATCCCTCCTCTTCCCAAAGCCCTCAGTGCCTGCTCTGTCTGGAGTTCTACTCTTCCTGTCCTTGTTACTCCAGGCAGGCCCTGGGATTTCATTGCTAACTTCTGCCTGTGACCTTAAGTTTCCCCCTTGGACCACAGCATCTCTCCCAACTGCTGTGCTCAGAGATCCACCTGCATACTTGGCATCCTCCTCACTTAGGTGCCTAACAATCTCACACAGCCTATGGCACCCAGGGTAGGGGTGAGACTGCTCAGTTCACCAGTCCACTCATCTCTCCATCCTCCCCGTGAGCATCGGTGATGTCATCAATACAGCAACACAGACCAGAAAGGCAGCAACCTCCTGGGTCTACCTCTTTCCGGACATGGAGAACATGTCCACTTTCACCCTCCATAGCCAACATGCCAAGTCAAGTTGTCAGGGTGAGGGGCCAGAGTATTCACCTGGTCCCTCTGTGAATGACCCCTTACAGAAGCTAAGGCACTCCTAACAAAATACTAATGAGAGTCAATCACGTCCCCTGCTTGAAAGTCACCAACAGGCTGGGTGTGGTGGGGCATGCCTTTAATCCCAACACTCCAGAAGAGAGCCCAGTGGACTTCCGTGAGTCTGAGAGCAGGCCAGTCAGGGCTGAGCTGTGAGACCTTGTCTCAAAAACAAGTCATTAAAAAATGTAAAAGCTCCCAGAGAGTCCACTGCCTCGGGAAAATCTAGATACCTCATGAGAGCCTCCAAGTCCTTGCGGCCAGCCTTGGCCTCCACCCTGTGTGCCTGCTCCTATCTCCAGCCACTTGTTTGTCTGACTCACGCTGAGCCACATGAGTTTCCATTTCTTTCTCAGGGAAGCCTTCTCAGGAAGCCCATAGGAGCCACTTCCTGCACACTGAACATGGCACAGGCTGTGTGCTCAGGACTGGTGGCGAACGTCCATTATTCATTCAATTATTACCAGTCAGGCTGTATATTCTGCAAGCTTGGTACTTTGCGTTGCTCAGTACTGTGCTCCCAGAGTCCAGGACTAAGTAAATTATGAGTGGATGGAAGATTCTGTACGGTCACAAACCAGTTTGGCTCCTTCAGCACACAGAAAAAAAAAAAAAGTTTAGAGTCTTTTAAAATTGCCAAAAGTCACTGCTGAGAACTAGGTGGGTCAGGTGACTCCCACTGAGCTGTAGACAAGATGAGTGTCCTTGATATCTCTTTCCATCAGGATGGTTTTGATCCCATCACTACACCTAGTCCAAAGCTTCCACCCACTCCTCTGATATTCTACACCTCCGTGAAGGAACTCTGGTCTCTCAGTTGCCTAGGTCACACATTTGGCTGTCATCCCTCCCTCTGTCCTTCCCTCCCTGAATGCTTTGAGGACCAGCAACTCCTCAAGCCCTGAGCTGTAGGTAGTTCATGGGGCTTCTTGATACTTCCTCTGGACTCTCCACTGCCACCTGCTGGAGAGTTCATGTCATAAATCTACAAATCTACCTCTTAGATGTGAGGTGTGCCATAAACAACCTGCACCACCGTATGCGGTGGCCCTGGGTGAGCTTGTCCATTCACACCCCATTCTTTATCCCCTAACCAAGCATCCCTGGTCACTTCAGTGAAGCTAAAGAGTAAAAACAGACCACTTTGGCACGTCGCAGTGTGAGACCCGTCTGAAAACACCCTGTCCGCCCCTCGGCCACACACAAGCGCATGAGCCCTGGGCTCAGGGTGAGCTAGCTCACATCTGGCCTCACACCTCCTGTGGCACTAGGCTGCCTGAGATGCCCTCTCTTCCTCCAGGGGAGCCCTTTGGAGGGCTTGGCAGACTCAGAAGCTCTCTGTGTGCCTCTGATGCTTTTCCATAGAGGTGACAGACCCCATGTGGGTGGCTCCATCTGACAACAATTTTTAGGATAAAAGTTGCCTTTTGTTTTCTATTTTCAGCAAGATCTACAATCTGGCCTATGACTGGTGCTTGATAAAAGAGATGAAATCCATGATTTCTTATAAACAAGGTCTGGCCTTTTCTTCCTAACCGTGTCTCGGGCCTGTGGTACTTCCTCCTCACCTGTAGTGTGCACCCAGAGTCAGGCAGCACCCAGTTTTCCTCTGGAGATCCCATGTGGCTTATGGACGTTGTGGTTTAACTATGGCCCGATAGGCTCATGTGTTGAATACTTGGTGTCTATAGCTTGTGGTTCTGTTTGGGAAGTTTGGGGGACCTTAGCTGGAATAAATGAGTCACTGGAGGACAGACCATAAGAGGTATAGCCTGACCTTGCTTCCAGTCCAAGTCCTTTGATTCCTTGATCTGCCCAGATGTGAGGTGTCTCAGCCACTCAATTCTGCGGCCACAAACTTAGCCATGCCTCCCTGTCTAGGATGGACTGCACCTCTCACCATGATGCAGAATAAGGCCTTCTCTCTTAGACTGCTGCTGTCCAGCACCCCTGCAGTGACGAGAAAAGCATGCAATGTTTTACTGAAAGTCTGCCCACTGTTCTGTATGGCCCTTTCCCCACCCAGGAGCCACCATGAGTTCATAAACTCCATCTGACACGACAGATTGTTCAAAGCAGAAATCCAAAAGGCACACTTGTCCCCAGCACTCAGTCTCAGAATTCCATTCTGCAGAGCAGAAGTGTGGCCCGATCCTGTTTGAAGAAGGCCTCATTGTCACCAAAGGCTGGCGAGGCCAGGAAGCAGGACTGTGGGAGCCGCGTTCACTGGGAGTTCATCCCGCCTACCCCCACGCACTAAGAGGCCCTTGATGTCATTGAGATTCACCACCAAGTCCCAACAAGTAAGCCTATCAGGAAACAAGGTGTGCGAAGGTGGTCTGGACATCCTAAGTTTCTAACCTAACATCGAAGGTAGTCTACCACTCAGCCCGCCCACTGCAGCAGTGACAGCAGGGACACATAGCAGCGCCTCCACCACCTTGTAAAAAGTTCACGTTTAATTGACAAAGGAAAGTCACATTTATTATGTATAACGTAATATTTTAAACACACACCTATGATATGCTAACAACACAACAAATCTTTATCCTCCGATTTCTTCCTCAGATTTGCTTTGTGCTTTTATTTCTGACAGTTTTATACGTGCACATGAGGAAGTTTCACTCTTTTTACCCCCCCATGACACTCCTCCCCATTCCTCACTCATTGAAACCCTTCTTTCCCACCAAGTCCCTCTCCTACTTCCAAGTCTGGTTTTGTGAGTTTCGTTGGGGTGCCTTCACGGGCGTGGACGGAGGTTGCTCACAGAAGCATGGGCATATTTGTCAGTGGCTACACCACTGAAGAAAATAACGTGGCTGTGGATTTATAGTCTTCCTGCTGAGGATGTGGCATGGACCACTGCACCTACTTCATAGAAGCTGGGAGTCAAACCCAGGGCTTCATGCATGCTAGGCAGGCACTCTACAAACAGAGCTTCATCCCCAACCCCCAACAAGACCATTTTGAAGGTTTAAAAAAAAAAAAAAAAGGCCACATGCGTCAGGCTCAGTGATGCTTGGTCCTCAGCAACGATCTCCGTGTAAAGACCCAGCCCTACCTTTGAGAGACTGGCAGCTCAGAGTAAGGCTTTGACAAAGCCTTCTCTCTAACAGGCCAGAGCGTAAATATTTACTGGGGACAGCCTATACCATAACCACTCAGCTTTGTTACCCAATGTGGAAGCAGCCTCGGGCAGTAAGGGAGAAAAAAAATCAATAGGTCTGTGTCCTGATGCAATTTTATTTATGGACACATTATCATTTCTATGTATCATAAAATATTATTCTTTTTTTTCAACCCTTTTAAAGGTATCAAAACCATATTTAGCTCTCCCCTATTCCCTGTTCTGTAAAACAGAGGACCATACAGTGCAGAGTAGGGTCACACATGCAGGGGTGCCTGGGAAGATCAGGAGCTCCCTTCCCGAGCCCAGAACACCCCACTTCAGATGGGTTCTGCTTGGTCTGGATCAGTGCTGAGACCCAGCAGGCAGAGTGGCTGGAGAAGGAGCCCTTCCTAAGCCTGAAGAGCCTAAATCATTTGGATTGGTACTTCTCCTCTGAGTAGAAATCTAACAGGAAGCAGGGGTTTCTGACCTTTTGCAGAGCTCTGATTGAACTTGTATGCAGAAGCAGGACTCCATCAGTAAACAGTGCTGTTATTAATATTGCATTTTCAAAGAAAAAGATTAAAGAACATGAGCCTTTTGTTTTAATGGATTTTTACACTGACACAATCCCTTTCTGACTTGCTTTTTTCTTTGGACAGAAACTGCTCCCCCAACTTCAGTCTCCCCAGCTCTTCTCCAAGGAGCATTTATTCTGAGCCTTGGTTCATTTGGAGCCTGAAAGCCCTCAACTCCATCCCTCCCCAAGAGATCCTTTCTTTGTCCAACCCCTCTCTGCCGGCACCCCAGGGTGTGCAGGAGGCTGAGGATTCTCCAGTCATTTTCCATCAGTGATGACACACGCCACCTTGTCCACAAATGACATGTCCTGTGGATTTGAGAGAGGACCCAGGTTCAGTTCCCAGAGACCACATGGTGGTTCACAATCATCCACAACTCAAATTCCAGGGGATCCAGTGTTCTCTTCTGTCCTCCAAGGACAACAGGCATGCATGCATGTGGTATGCAGATAAAACACTCATACACATAAAATAAATAAATCTACAACATAAGAATAAAAAGTAAAATAATGAATTCCATATCCATACTGCAAACCTTGATCCCTCTCAGGCCAGCACAGAAACTGTGCAGAGAGCCATCCCCTACTGATGCATTGACAATATCTCTCATCATTCAAAACAGCTACTGCCAACACAGCATCCAAATGACATTATTCAAACTTTCTAGTCACTAACTGTGCTGGCTAGTTTTATGTCAACTTGACACAAGCTAGAGTCATTTTGGAAGCAGGAGCCTCAGTGGAGAAAATGCTCCCACTAGAATGGCCTGTGAGCAAGCCGGTAAGCAGCACTCCTCCACAACCTCTGGGTCAGTTACTGCCTTGAGTTCCTGCCCTGACTTCACTCGGTGATGGACTGTGACCTGAGTGGTGTAAACTGTAATACCCCTTTCCTCCCTTTTGCTTTGGTTACGGCATTTTATTACAGCAATAGAAACACTAACTAAGACACCAGCAAGACCAGAAATGGCAGGTAGGAAGCTCCCAAGGACCCAGGATCTTGGGTGACAGTAATTGTGACAAGCTCTTATTTAACACAATACATCTGGACTTGCCTGGAAAAAAATCAGTTTTTCCTACTGGGGATGTTGGTTGGAAAATACACCATCTGGTTCTCTGCTATTGGTTGTCCTGTCTTTCCATGGTGCTTTCTTTGGCCTTGGCCGATTTTCTCAACAGTTTCTCTTACAGGCTATGGACCTCTTGGCATTCTCTGCGCTCTGTCATCTATGGAGTTCCTCTCTTTCTTCCTCTTTCATGCTGTTGGTTTCCCTCAGGGTACAGGTCGACTGTTTGGTAGAATGTTCCTCCTGTGTTTTTCTGTTTCCTCATGTTTGGGGAGGAACTCAATGGAAAGGATGCTGTGCTCATGTCTGACACTGTACCAGGAGGCACAGGGTACTGGTTGTTCTCAGCTGGAGCCATGTTACTCTCAAGGCAGGTGAAGGGTTTCTCAGCCAAATTATTGCCTCTTACCTTGTAAAGGCCACCATCTGAGTAAATACTTTGAGGTTGGGGCAATATCCTGGGTAACATTATGCTTCCCCTAGAACCTTCTTTGAGCAGTCACTGGTGGTTCATAGAGCTTATATTGGCTATGCTCTCCATGGTCACCAAGTGGCAGTCTTCAACTGACGATATACTTGTCCTGGCTTTAGCTGTAAAAATGGTCCTCTCCCGCTTTGGACTTCTATCAACACGACTCTTCTCGGTGGTTCTACTCTTTGACTTCCTTTATTTACTTGTGATACTCAAGTTAGCCCAGCATTTCCCCATCATCAGATTTCCCCATGCCCTTTGAGGACTTGCCTTGGGCTTCCCCAGCAGCTCTCTGGACAGACACGGAGAGTCCTTGCACCTCTAAGTCATAACTGTTCTTTAAAAGCCAGGATGCGACACAATCCATGTTGAGCAAGCCTTCCTATCAGGTCCCTCCAACTACAACAGCTAAACGTATTTTAGAAGAGCCCAGCTTCTGCCAGGTGCACACCCGAACTAAACTGGGAGATCTAGATTAGCTCCCTCCTGCACTGGGCCATATAGCTCAGCAGTAGAGCACGTGCTTAGAATATGTGAGGCCCTGATGTCAATCCCCACCACTCCTAATCATTGTCGTCATCATCATCATCATCATCATCACGGCCCTCTAGGAACTCTTCTTAGGGAAATCCCAAGCCAATCACCTCCTGTATCTGTGAGAACAGCAAGAGACAGCCAGCAGTCCCAGTCTCTCCATCCTTCCAGAGGGTGACCACCCGGCTTTGTATCCAAAGAAGAGCAAACACTAGTCCAACAGTGGTCAGACAAGCAAGCAATGGAAATACAATGGGGAAGATCTTCACTGAGCTGCCTGATACAGGGGAACTGAGCCTTCCTCTGCTAGGAAACTCCGACCCTCCACCTCCACCTCCCCTGCTGCCTCATGTCACAGCCCTGATGATGGCAGTTGACTCCCCCAGTGACAGTAGACACTGTCAGCTCCTTGTACTCAGAGCTGGCCTAGCATAGCATCAGATTCACGGGCAGCAATCCGGGGTCGTCATGCTGTGTGTCCTCATGATGCTTCAGTTCCCATTGCTTTTCAGGAGCTTATCCTGAGAGTTCTCTCTCCTAAGCAACACCTTCATATTGACGTTTGCTAATCTATATGCTGTGTGAACGTGCTGACTTGGGCTGCCATCACAAAATAGTACCAACTGGGCGGTGTCAACAACAACATTTATGTCCTCAAAGTCTGGAGACTGGAAGTGTCAGATTGAGGCACAGTTGATTTTGTTCCTGGTGAGAGCTCCCTTCCCAGCTTGGGGACAACGCCTCCTCTCTGTGTCCTTACACAGCCCTTCCTCTGCATAGGCAGAGATGGAGATTTCCATTGACTTTCTCTTCCTATAAAGACATCAATCCTGTTGGACCAGCTCCCTCTGCTGCCCTAGAACCACACTCAACCTTAATTAATCATAGAGTCCCCATCCCCAAACAATCAAGGCCTGGGGCTTGAATGTATGGATTTAGGGGAGACACCGTTAGTCCATGATACTTTAGAAGCTGCTTACGTTCTTTCTGAATCAAGTCAGGATAATAGTGAAGGGACTCCATGTTTTCATTGTCACTAGGGGTCCTGAGTCTCAACATCAGTTCCCCAAACTCCACTGAAACCAAGCCAGCCAACCCAACACCTGCAGCTGAGCTGAGCTGTGTCTATAACTTGGTAAACTCCTCAAGTAAATTCTGACTACATCATATTGTCTTTATCCCATCCGGCAGTCCTAAGAATATTAAAAGCCCTGTTGCCTGTTTCAGAGATACCCACTTTTCCCTCTGTATTTGAATATGTGCACTTTCCATTGCTAAAAGAGGCATCTGGAAGCAGGATACAGAGACACATACCAGCAATCCCAGAATTTGGAAGGTGGAAGCAGGACAATCAAGTTCAAGGTCATCCTCAGCAATATTGCAAGTTCAAGGCCACTCTAAGCTATAGGAGACCCTGTCTCAAAAAGCTTGCAAAATAGCAAGCAAAATCATCCAGGGCAAGGAGGTAGAAGGGGTCTGTGTATGGATGACGAGAACTCCTGAAGAGAGCCAACAAGGTAAATACAGCAGGGCACAGACTCCAGAGCAGCCGTCCTCACCTTGCAGCAGCATCCAGGAAGACTCATGGGATATAGTCACTGTCAAGAAGGACTCTGCCCAGTGACTGTAACAGCACTCAGCACTGTTGTCCACAGGTCTGAAGAGCACTATGCAGACTCATTCAGAGGTATCTGCACTTCTGTCTTAACATCAAATACAGGGTCATTCCGAACTATCCATCTTGTTGGAAGGCACACGTCTCCCACAGCCCCTTCCTGACAGCAATGTCTAAGAGGCCACAGACCCCCAGAGGCAACACTCACCTACTACAAAGATCTGGGGGGAGCATAGACAGTCACTGGGCATGAACCCGATCCACGAGGCACATCTTGCCCATTTGGTTCATGGTTTTCATTTCCCAGCATTCCTAAGGATTCTGCCTATGAACTCATCTGTCACAGCCAATCCTATATGCTCCTTTGCTTTTTAGCTCAAACCAACCATGATTTTTTTTTTATCAAAGATGACACTGAGCTCCCGTCATCTAAATATGATATTAATCAAAAGCAAGAGTATAGACTCTTCCTACAACACTGAACTTTGTCATTGGTTGGGTAACAGACTATGTTAGTCAACTTTCTGTCACTATGATGAAATACCTGATGTGATCAGTTTATAGAGAAATAAGGTTTGTTTTGGGTCACAGCTTTGGAAATTTGGGCCAATGATCGCGTGTCCCTGATGGTTTGGATGTTGTAGAGTGGCTCAGTGTGGCAGAGCAGAGTTGCTTTTACTGCACAAACCACAACGCAAAGAAGGGAGGCAGAGACCACACACACACACACACACACACACACACACACACACACACACCACTCAAGGACACACCTCAATGACCTAGCCACTTTCCATAATGTCCCATCTCTCATAAACACCCATCATAGCCTCCCTATATGTATTGGTATCAGGAACCAAGCATTTACCATATGAGCCTTTGGGAACAGCACTCCTAAAACATCATTTTGAAGGTGGCAAGAAAATAGCCATAACACAGCACCTGGTATGATCTCTGAGAGGAAATGTGACATTTAAAGACTTTCATTTTGTGTGTATGTCTTCATGTATGTGTGCATGTCATATGTGTACAGTGTCCATGAAGGCCAGAAGAGGGAGTCTGGTACCCTGGAACTAGAGTTACAGGCAGTTGTGAGCCACCACATGGGCACTGGGAACTGAACCCAGGTCCTTAGCAAGCACTCCCAACTGCTGGGTCACCTCTCCAGCCCCACAGGTAACATTTAACTAACTGACGGGTTCAAATGGGGCTTGTGTGGTTCATCTCCCCCTAACATTAAGACAGAGCATGCGCCATCGACGGTCGGACCTGCTCCCACTAGCCTTTTCTTTACACTGAACACAAAGATGGAGCACAACAACAGCGTCTCGAGGCATTAGCAAGGCCGCCGCGGGAGCTCGCCTACACAGCTCTGGATGGCTGTTACAGCCCAGACGAAGACCTGTGCAAAATGTCACCGATCTTTGTATCCATTTTCCGTTTCCAACCCAACCCTTCCACACCAACTTTAACTAAGTAGCTGGTTATCTGAGGCAAGTGACTTTAGAATTTAGCTAAGTAGGTGGGGTTTTTTACTCAGCAATTTATGGATCTCAGGAGGAAATATTTGCTTCTTGGAGAATGTAAAATTGCCACTGCCCTACAGTAGACCTACCTATCCCTGTTTTTTCTGCCCTTGGCCTCAGTTACCGATGCTCTGCTGAAACTCAAACACCCAACAATTCAAAAAATGTTTAGAAATAATAATAATAACCCCTAAGTTTTTAATTACACGGCATTTGTAGAGCTGTGATCTGATCTCTCACTTTTAGGAATCTAAATCATTCTTTGCCTCTCAGTCACACAGACATCTCAGTTATTAGATTTACTATGGTGGTGTATGTTCTTACTAACAGTGGCCCCAGAGTACAAGAGTAGCAGAGGTAATGATTCCATTAGAATGCTGTCTTATTTGCCACATTTTATTACTGGTCATTGTTATTAAACTCTTACTTGCATAATTAATAAATAAACTTTATAAAAATAAATGAACTATTAATATAAGATCTGGTACTACATGTGGTTCAAGCATCCATGGAATGTTTTAGACACTCCAGTCTCCTAAGGATCGGAACCATGGTTCATCTCTTTGAAAGATAATTTTAAGTGATTTCCCATTCTCTTGATTCACTGCAAGGAAATGGTCTAAACTTACTCATGAAAGGGAGAAGCTATTGAGCATTGGACCAAAGTCCTGTCAGAACCAAAAAATTGCAGTGTCCAATCAGCACACCATTCAGATTGGTCCTCACCTGTCCATCACTTTCCAGAATTTTCTGACCAACTGGGCTCAGGGTGAATACTCTTCTTGAAAATGGAGACTGTGGTTCTGAGGAGTATTAGAGCCAGAGGTTATGCTGATGGCTCAGTCCATATTTAACCAACAAGAGTAAACAAGACTCACACCCTTGATGTTGCTTCTTTGAAATCACTCTAAGAGGGAAATGTATTTATTGTTCAGAAGTAGAGAGTCAATTGAAATACAACGTGAGATTGAATATGGGAATCACTCAATGCTTTCTAACTGTGGATGTGGACACCCATATAGAATTCGACCACAGCAAACCCAAGTAACTTCTCAGAGTGTGCTGGTGTCCAACATCAGGATCTCCCTGCAATCAATCAGCAGTTAGAGAAATAGTTTTAATTATACGACAAAGCATGTCGAGGAAGGCCTGTGACCCAGAGAAGCAGACCATCGCTGAAGCACATAGACTGAATCTACCACCGTTTAACCTGTTTAAATCAACGGGGCATTCAGGGCCCACGACGCTTTAATACAGCGGTTCTCAACCTTCCCAATGCTGCGGCCTTTAACACAGTTCTTCATGTTGTGGTGACCCCAACCATAAAATTATTTTTGTTGCTATCTTGTAACTGTAATTTTGCTACTGTTAGAAATCATAACGTAAATATCTGTTTTCTGATGGTCTTAGGCGACCCCTGTGAAAGGGTTGCTAGACACTGCCCCCCCTCCAGTGGGGTCACAGCCCACAGGTTGAGAATCACTGCTTTAATATTTGTTCTTTCCTGCAAGCACAGATGTGCTGGTGACTACACCAATCCAACCCCTGCCAAATGGCCTCCAGTTATGCCCCACTACATCCTCTTGGCATCACCGGGGTTCAGTTCATGCCAGAAAACTGAGCAACGTTGAAGCAGAGACTAACCGCTGAGCGGTAGGCTCACACTGTTCCTGGGGCTTGTCCAAGCCAGAGGCTAAATGATGAATCAGAGCAGAACAGAATGCCTGAGGGAGAGCTTCAGAAGTCATTTTCTGTGATGCTCCATCCTTACACGGCCATGCTTCCCACCTTCCCCAGGAGCTCCCGGGGGCCATGCAGCCTTCAGAAAGCAAGTTTTAGGACTCAGTTTGGTGACACACCAAATTCACCACCCACATAGGCCTCACATCATCTTAACACTAAGACTAGAGAGTGTGGTTTGGGGCCATCAGGTTGGGGGACATCTCTCTCTTCAAGTCAGTGCATGAAGCCCTTGCAGAAATCCTCAAAGGTCCTGTCATGCACACAGTGGAGCCTGAGGGTCCCAGGGAACTATTTCTGACCCATAGCTAGCCAGTGGCCCCCACAGGGGCTCTCTAGTCTGGCACATCTGCACTGTCAGCACCACACACACAATCCCCCATCTCATTGTTCCTCCTCAAAGGTGCCGGCTTCAGCTTCCTTGGCTAGAAATTGAAAAGTAAAATGAAATCTCATCCAGGGACACATTACTTTGGTTGATTTCTGCTTGTGTTGGTAACTATTCTGTGCAAGGTTTAACTCGCATTCCTCACCCAACTGTCACTGTGGGTTGCCTGGGCCAGTGACATTGTACAGTCCCTAGACTTCAGGAAGATCCTCTCAGACCTCTGGCAAGTTCAAACATCTTGCAGTTTCCTGAGGCAAGCTCCTTTTGTCCTAGCACAGCCCACTACAGACAACTGCTAACTACAGGCGCTCACCACACACAGCGTTCGTTCATTTCCACACAAACGTTAGAGGTCTTATGAAAGGCCATCCTTGAGCTCAAACACAAAGGGGAACAGTTGGCCTTGGTAAACACGTCCACCTTTGGTTGTTCAAGCAATCACAGATGGAAAACAGAAAAGAACTGGGTCTGAGCTGAACATACACAGACCTTTTCTCTTATCATTCCCTAATCAATACCATATAACTATTTACATAGGATTTATCTTGCATTGGGTATTATAAGTAATCTATAATATAAAGTATACAGGAATAAATGCATCACTTATATGAAAATACTCCACCAATTTATATAAGGGGCTTGTGCATCTGTAGACTTTGGTGCCCTCAAGAGGACCAGGACTAGCCACCCACGCATATCAAGAGACTTTAAGTCACTATCAAGTTTATGTAGAGCAGGAAAATGAAATGGTAGAGCAGGAAAATGAAATGGAAAGAAAGATGGGGGCTATTTTTGTATGCTGAGTAGTTCATAATGACAACACAGAATCACAGTACTAGATAATGTATCATATGTACTGATATTTCAAAATAATTCTATCATGCATTGATTAAACTTAATTTGAAACACACCACCCTATACCAGAAATGAAAGGCCTCTTATTGAGGTAATTCTAGTAGGTTGTAGTGGAATGTCTTCCACTTTCTAAAATGACTAATTAGTTAATTAAGGAGTCTCTTGGGGATTCAGCTGTATGGCCATTGGTGAGAATCTGTGACATTGGTCTCCTGGTGTCTGAGACCCACTCTGTGACTCCTGAGAGCTAAGCCAGCCCTGCTGGTGCAGAGCAGCCATGGGTTTCCCAGACACGAAGAAGTGGGTGAGTTGTAGGATCTTTCTTCTCATTTCCCCCTTTCAGTGGGTTCTGCTTGTGTAGGCATGGATGTAGATGCCAGCTCAGGTTCATGATGTAGAATAGGAAAATGTTAAAAAAAAAAAAAAAGGAAGAAGAAGAAGGAGGCAGAGGAAGGAAGAGGAGAAGGGGAGAGAAAAAGAGAACTGATGACTCTTCAGACACTGGATAGTTCGTGATGACAGCATAAAGAATCACAGTAGAGAATAATTCATCCTACATGTAGATGTTACAAAATAATTGTATCATGCATTGGTTAAACCAAGCCAGAAAGTCTGGATTCCAGACAGATATCTTTATGGACAAATCTTATTAGCAAATAATCTCAGGTACTTCACTGACTCCTGTACCCACATTCCCGACCGTATGGCCGCCAGAAATCAAGACCACAGACCAACCTGGCAAGCAGTGGCAATGTCCCCAGGGCACTGTGCTGGGAAATAATGGTGACATTGCTAGGAAGAGCCCTAGGCCCAGGACCCTCACACCACGGTCTTGACCCCTTGCTCGTTAGTGGCATCTCTTACTGTCATCTGATTTTCCTGGACCTCAGGTCCTGTATCTGATACCTGCTCAGCTTGGCCTCAGGATTCTCAAATGAAGAAAATCTTTAAAAAAAAAAAAAAGGCTACCTTGGAATATGAAATGAAGTAGACAATTAAAAGTAGACTGAATTTTAAATACCGGCTCATCTGGAGCACTCGGAGTCCCCACACACCTGTGAAATGGCAACTGGTTCAAACATCTAAAACTGTCAACTTATCAAAAGTGGTTATCCTCCTTATTAGCTGGGAACTCTCCTGGAGGGACCTTTGATAAGAAGAGCTGTGACCCACATATATAAAATTCAAAGATGTCAGAACACTTTAGCTTGGAAATTATCCCCATAAGAGAAAAAAAAAAAAAAAGGAAGAAACAGACAACTAATCCCAAGATTGAAAGGTCCCCACGTCTCATTCATGCATTTTATACCTAAAACAAATCAGGTCAAAGGGCCACCCTCATCTTAGGTGGCAGGACCCCGTGAACAATCCATCACCTAGAACTGCATGTCACAATAGGACAAAGAAACTTTTCAACAACTGGGCACTTGGTCTGCCAACTTTGTCCATCAAAGTTCTGTGACTAAAACCCCCAAAATGAGAGGACAGATGCAATCACAGAGCTGCAGTGTTGGCGAAGGGCTGGGGGTGGCTCGGCTGCCTTACGTGCAGGAAGATGTGAGTGAAATTCCCAGGACACTGTTTTTAAAAAGCCAGGCAGAGTGGTGCACACTTGTAATCTCAGTGCTGGGGAAATAGAGATGGGAGGATCCCTGGGGCTCTCTAACCAGCCAGCCCAGGCTATTTGGTGAGTTCCAAGCCAGTGAGAGACCCTGTCTCAAAAGAAAGGTGTGTGGTGCCTTAGGAATGACACCCAAGGTTGTCCTCTGACCCCCACCATGTAGAGAGAGAGAGAGAGAGAGAGAGAGAGAGAGAGAGAGAGAGAGAGAGGGAGAAGGCAGGCTTCGTGAGACTGTCTCCAACCCCCTCCCCAAGAAGAAATGTAGTGTCCATGCATTAAAGTCTGTAACATCAGACTGATACGTTGTAACATGAATCTTAGAAGGTCTTATTAATGAAAACAAACCTGAAGCCAGGTATTGGGGTGAATGCTGGAAGATCAGAGAAGCAGAACAAGCCACAGCTTCCTCAACTCACCAATTCCTCAGCTGATCCTGTTTCCTCAGACTGGAAGCCTCTGAGTCCTCATCCAGAATGGGTCTCAGCTGAACTGTGCTGCTCAAATGCCTAAAAGTTTAACCAGCTCTAGTTCCCGGTCCTCACACCTGCCATCACTTCCTGGGCTTAAAGGCTCACTTCGTGGGATTAAAGGCGTGAGTCACCATGCCTGGCTGTTTCCAGTGTAGCTTTGAACTCACAGAGATCCAGGTGGATCTCTGCCTTCGGGATGCTAGGATTAAAGGTGTGAGTGCCGCCATTTTCTAGCCTTTGTATCTAGTGGCTGTTCTGTCTGTGACCCCAGATAAGTAGTTTATTAGGATGCACAATCTATTGGGGAACACATTATCACCGCAATAAGTGGGTCGGCAGAGCCTGTGTCTTCCAGCAAGAAGCAGCAAGTAGAGAGAAGGAGGTTTGCGCTGAGAGAGGCAAGAAGCACTTCCAACAGTGAGAAGCCAGAGCTGGGAAGCGAAGGGGAAGGTCCAGAGAGGTAGCCATCTGGAACCGCTAGTGAGACCCCAGTGTTCCTGTCCCACTTCCAATCTCCTGCAGCCTCATCTGTACTGAGTAAGAAACAATAGTTGATGTTTCCACCCAGTGAGACCAGGACAAGCTCATGCTGCCTGCATCATCTGCTTGATAAAAAGGCGTGTTCGCCACCCTAGCAAGGTGGCTGGCTTCAGCTGGGATGTGTGTACCTATTTACACTGCAATTCAAAGGATGAACCTCCTCCGTCACTGGGAACAACCATCCTGGGGCACAGACCCAACCACGTGGCTGAGATATTAGCTGAGGCCTACACACTCCTCTTCGCTCCTCCTAGCAGGGCTGTCCCCAGCCCAGGCATTCCAAGTTATGAAGCCCCTGCCATGCTGTCCTCACCCGGGTCAGCTCTGGGATCAACTGTCAGGGCCTGAAGCCATTGTCCTAGAAGTAGCCAGCCCTCGGCCTTAGGGGTCCTTGCAGGATGCTGGGTACAGGCCTCCATTGGCAGCCATGGGTCTTGAGGTCAGACGACTGGAGCAGGAAGGAGAGAGGCTCCCGGGTCTGAGGAGGGAGTCCTGTCACCAGCTGTAAACAGCTGGGCTTCCTACCCAGGTCCCCACTTTTCTTGGAAAACAAGCTGTAGCCTTCCTCAGGAGCTGTCTGTGCCTTAGGGAAGAGCTGCAGGTTCTCTCCCCAGAGAGCCATCATCCAGTGTTCATGTTCAAACACTTCTCTTCCCTCTGTCAAATCTGCGTCCTGGAAGCTGGGGGGCGAGCTGAGTCCATGAGCAATGCACATGCCTCTGTCTGTGTATCCTGCCTAGCACCTCCCATGGGAGAGTGAACATGTGGGGTCACAGGTCAAAACGACCAAGTTCAAAATCACAGGAGTCCTTCCCCCTCCAGCACAGCACCCCTCACTCGTACCAGGATGAGTCTCTCCTCGTTTGTCTCAGTCAGAAGCAGCTGGTTTTCCCGTCACTGTCCTCAACTCCGTGTGACAGGACACGTAAGATGCCCCAGAGCAAACCCTCTGCTGACAGCAGCACCGACTGCTTTATTCTCATTCCTTTAACTTTGGCATTTTTATACAAAAAGTCATACTTGCACTGGGCGGTGGTGGCGCACGCCTTTAACCCCAGCACTCGGGAGGCAGAGGCAGGCGGATCTCTGTGGAGTTCGAGGCCAGCCTGGGCTACAGAGTGAGATCCAGGAAAGGCACAAAACTACACAGAGAAACCCTGTCTCAAAAAACAAAAAAACAAAAACAAAAAGTCATCCTTTCACATGCTAACCTGTTCTAAGAGCACAAATGAATATATAATGGAAATCCCAGCCCCTCTAGGTGCATTCCTCCACGCAGACAGAACTCCTGCACACAGTGGCTTGAACATGTCATCCGAAATGTTCTTTTCTTGTTCAAACATGCATAACATGCATCAGTGCATATTCCTGTATTTCCCACACGGGAGCATGCATCTGCCCTCAGTTCATTGCTTCAAACATTACATGTGCAGTAGATTTTCATTAACGCACTGATGAGCGATTTATTAGTTTTAGTTTTCAGAAAGAAATAGATGTGGTTTGTTTTTATTAGTCAACTTATAAAATAATGGGTTTATTGTGGCATTTTAAATGAATTTTTAAGATATTTTTTAACTCATGTATATGTATGTGTACCCTGTGTGCAGTTGCCAGAGAGGCCGGAAGAGAGCATCAGATCCCCAGAGCTGGAGTTACAAGCTGTTGTGAGCTGCCATGTGGGTGCTGGGAACTGAACCCAGGTCCTCTGCAAGAGCAGCAAGTGTTCCTAATAGCTGAGCATCTCTCCAGCCCCTCATCGTGACATTTACACACACACACACACACACACACGCACGCACGCACGCACGCACGCACACGCACACACTTGTCCTTTGCTCATATTTGCCCCCGTTACCATCCCATGCCCCCTTCCTCCTCTCTCACTGACCCTACTGCCCCCTCCACATAGCCCCACCCCTTCTGCTGGAACACGCACACACAAACACATGTGTGTGCACAGACACGTTACAGTCTGCGTGTCAGAGAAAATGAAACGGGTGCCCTTCCCACCCCACTGTCACCTCCTGTTTCCTTCTCATCAGTTCCTTGCTCCATCATGCCCTCTGCTTTTCTGTGGCACGTCACATGACATACACAGTCAACACATGAGAGAAAGCAGGCCGCCCGCTGGCTTAGGAGTCAGGCTGGCAGTCTCTGCCATCAGCCTCGGGGGACAGGGTGGGGTGACTTCACATCCCTCTCCTCTCCCCTCACACCCCTCAGTGCGTCTGATCCGTCCCCCCACGCTCTCTGCATCTCTCCTCCGTCCGTCTGTCTGTCTGACTGACTGTCTCCTGCCTGAGAGCCTGGCCGGTCATCGCCAGCCTGGACGGCTCCCGGAGCAGCTCGGTCTCAGACAGTAGACATCCGCTTCACAGGGCCCCACAGCCTTAGGAGACGTGAGCAGTGATGAAATAAACCAGCTTTCCCTGCGAAGGAGTCGCTGCCTCACCAAACCCCGGACTGGATCCTCCTTAGTGACGGCCCAACGTGGCCCCAATGTGGTCATGCCCCTGTGGGAAAGACTGGCGTCTGCCTTCTCCAGGGACAATCTTCCTTCTCCAAGGGCGATCTGCCTTCTCCAGGGAGTCTTGCTTACCTTTTTAATGACTTCTGTCTGCCCTCCAGCCCCACCCCCACCAGGGAGCCCCCGGGGCCTGGGCTGCCCCACCTTCTCCCTGTGTCATTTCTTGCCTTCTTCCCATCTTGTCTCTCAGTCTGCTCTCTGCTCCCTCTGTCTTCTCCGCATCTCAGGAGGCAGCTTCTCACCCACCATCCCAGGCCTGTTTTTGGATGCCTGCACAAGTTGCTTTTCAACTGTAAAACACTTCCATTCGGAGGGTATCACTCGTTTATGTTGGCGCTGCTCTGTGGAAGGCTCGAGAGCCGCCTTCCTGTTCAAATACAACGTGGCCATGGGCCTCTTTGGCTTTGGTGGGGCAGGCTCTTAGAGGATTGATGGGATTAAAAAGGGTTTGCACGTGCCGGTTTTAAAGATTTCTGAGTTACAGAGCGTTGTGACAGTTTACAGTCTCTCTCCAGAGGCGAGCACAGCCGTGTCTCTGCAAATGAACAACGCATTCATCTTTGCCAATAAGACAGTGAAGCTGGGTATCATCTGTATTTCTCGGAGTGTAATTGGGAATATATTGATATATGTCTTTTGCTGGTGTTTGCATGTTTTTCTTGGGGATTTTTATCTCATCTAATTGACTTGCTATAAAGCCAATCAGCCCCCTGCCGGCTACAAGTTCTGCAAACATCTTTCACAGGCTCCCCTTTGCCTCACAGATTTCTTTATTTTTAGTTCTTATATCTTTTGATTATAGAAAATTTTCTTTCATGGGGTTAATTTTGTTGACACCTTTCTTCATGTGGTCACCTTTCATGAAACACCCAGACAGCCTCCTCTATTCCTCCCAGCTTATTACCACAAGACGACTCTGTCACATTTCCTTACAGTGCTTTTATTGGAGTGTGTGTGTGTGTGTGTGTGTGTGTGTGTGTGTGTGTGTGTTCTGTTTTGGGGGGTTGTGTGTGTGTGTGTGTGTGTGTGTGTGTGTGTGTGTGTGTTCTGTTTTGGGGGGTTGTTTGTTTTTGTTTTTGTTTTTTCTGGTTGAGATTTTTGATCCAGCTGATTCAGCTAGGCAACCCCACTTGTGTTTTTTTCCTAAGTGACCGTCTAATTGTCCTAACACACTCACTAAGACAACTCAGCTCCCTTCAGAGCGGTCCTTGGCTTTGTGCTTCCTCCTGCCCAACCCTCTTCAGCCAAAGAAAAGTGTCAAACAATCCCACTGTGGAGGCTGCACTGAGTGTGTCCGCATGAGTCTCAGCTCCCAGAAGCTGGCCATGTCTACAGAACAGCTCGTAACTGCTACTGCCGACATACACCCTCCCAACTCCCAAGGCCTAAAAATGGGACATTGCTTGGAAATCGAATCATTGCAAATGTGATTAGTTCAGATGAAGACATGCCCTAGAGTCACCAATCTCAAGTGGCTGCAGTCCTTATGAAAAGGGATCATTTAAACTCAAACACACAAACAGGGAGAACGCCGTGTGAGCGTGAGGGCAGAGATCAGGGTATCACACCACACCCAAGCACACCAGTGACCCACCAGAAACCAGGAGGAAGGCCTGCCTCAGGCCTCTCCCTCACAGGCACAGCAGGGAGGCCACACCATTTCTGTTGTTTAAGCTACTCCATTTGTGGCACTCAAGACACTGAGTCTGGGGGGTTTCATTGTAGCAGCTCCCTTGTCCTACACGGTTTTGCTTCCCTGGCTTGGGTTATGGTCGACCACATTTTAGCAATATTAAATGGAAGGAATAGTCTGTAAATAAGCAACTCCTAAGATTAAACTGCATGCCATTTTGAGTGGCACAATGAAATCTTCTACCATTTTACTTATAATCATCTCTCTGTCCAAAGTATCCATACCATATACATATATAGATATAGATATATAGATATAGATATAGATATATCTCCCACCAAGCAGCTATTGACAATCAGACCAAATGTCAAAGTAACACAGTGCTTATGTCCCAATCACCCTCATATTACTTAATAATAATGGCACCAAGGGCTTGGAATGTGGCTCAGTTGGTAGTGCCTGTCTAACCTTCACGAGGCTCTAGGTTCAATTCCCAGTACCACATAAACTAGGTGTGGTGGCACAGTCCTGCACCCTCAGCACTGGGAAGGCAGAGCAGGAGTTTAAAGTGGCTGCTCACAGGACACCATAGTCAGAAGCGAAGAGACATAAAAGTCTGTGTTTGCTTTCGGCTGCCTTTCTTCCCTCTCACCCAGTCCAAGGCCCCGCCCAAGAAATGGTACCATCCCACACTCGGTGAGTCCTCCCCTCCCACCTGAATTAACAGTCAAGACCACCACCTACAGACAGCCGTCGTTCAACCTGAGACAGATAATCCCTCATTGAGACTCTCTCCCCAGATGACTCTAAGATGTATAAGGTTGGCAACAAAAGCTAGCTGCACAGAGACTTTCTTATTTACAAAAGTATGTGTTGAGGCTGCTCAGATGTGTGGTGAATTGGTATCAAACTCTGTGCTAAATTTACAAGCTAAACAGTGTGATTGGTGTGTGTGACTCAGTATCTGTGTGATTCAGTGTCACCTGTGAGTTCCGGCACCCACTGGGGGGTCTTGGAACAGCCTCCCTGCAGGCAGACACTTCTTAGGTATCTAGAGCCAGGTCAATGCACACATTTCTCCTCTGTCATCCTCCCTTCTGAGAACACAGTCACTGAACAGCTCGGGTAGTCAGAAAAACTCACTCCTGGCCTCATGCCCACACCAGCTCAGCAGACACTGCAAGCAGCCAGCTCCTCACGGGCTGCAAAAGCCACCCTCCACCCCTCTGACCACTCTGGCCATTGTTCCTTCTCTGAGACACATCAGAAAAGGCCCTGGCCTGAGGTCCAGACCATCAGCCCAGTGCTAGACGACTTTACACTGGAACCCACCACTTCCTCGAAGCTACCTAGGTCCTGTCCTCCTGCCTGCATCCCGCCAGCCTCGGTCCTGTCCTTCCTTGTCCTGTGACCCTTGAGGAGACAGTGCCCCTGAAGACCTGCTGAATGGGATTCTCCTTGGTGTGTGAAAGAAAGCTGCTAGAAGCCAATGGACCAGGAAGAGGAAGGGAAAAGGGGAGGTGGAGATAGAGAAAAGACGAGACTTCAGGGAACCCTCAGGACTGAGTCAAAGCCGTCCCTCTCTAAATGTGCTCTTTCAAAGGCAGGAACTTTGAAATCCTCCAGGAAGGAAGCTTGCCCTGCCACAGAGGCTGTACCCAAAGCCACTGCCATGGAGGGGAAGCCACATGGTGCATAAGCGCCTTCTTCCAGGAAAATAGGACTTTTCTTCCAGGCTTGCCATGTGTGAATTTTTGGTGAGGTTCCAAAGCCAATTTCCTCCCCTGGGAACACATAGCTGAGGGAACTATAATGTAAGTGATGTGATTCCGAACACAAGTTTTTCCAGGACCACCTCCCTAGCTTTGTCGCTAAAGACTGGAACCATGGACAGAGGCAGGCTGTGTTTACTTAGAAAAATAAAGTCACACTTGAACATTCAAGTTCTAATCTGACCAGAGCTTGCTCCCCAAGAGCAGGTATGGATGATCTTACTGCTCCCCAAGGCAGGGACAACCCTGATGGTCCCCAAGATTGGGATGACCCTGATGATCTCCAAGGTAGGGATGACTCTGCTGCTCCCTGATGGGGCCCTGTCTGCCCTTCCCCATGGGCTCACAGCAGCTTCCTACCAGGCTTTAGGGACAGGTGGCCCCAGGGCAGGAGGTAGGACCAGCTCTGCAGCCACCCCAAGGAATATACTTCAGTTGTTCTTGGGTAGACAGAAAATTACTCTGGTGAAGCTACCCGGACACCACCCCACCTGTAGCAGGCTGGCTGGTAGCCATCAAAATGATGCGAATACACTATAAGCTCCATACCTGTCCAGAAACACGTCTTTGCATATTCACTTAGCTTAAAGATCTCACGATGGGGTTATCCTGGATGACAGGTAGCCAAAAGCCTGATGTGTGTCCTTAGAGACACACAGAGGGATGAGGCCACATGAAGGTAGAGTGATAGAGCCAACAAGGAGTGCCTGGTGCCACATGAGAGCCAGACAAGGAAGGAAGAGTCCTAAGAGCCTTCATGGGGAACACAGTCCTGCTACACCGTGAGGTCACACCTATCGCCTCTTGACCTTTGTGAGGTGTTCCCGCTCTAGTTAGTTCTCTGGCCATCAGCAATCACAGGAAACAGATTATCTCTACTGAGAGTGGCCCCTCACCTAGTGACTGTCTGAATAAGGGGTGCAGTGAAGTGAGAAACCCACAGGACAGGAGAGCATCAGGCAGGGCAGCCCCCAGGGTTTGGGCAAGCCTGAGACCTTCCCATTGGTGAAAGAAGAAATGAGGCCCCAAGCATTCGATGTGTTCAACACTCGTCAAAGAGGACAGGCGCCATGTTCTATACCTCAAAGTCACAGAACGATGCAGGAAGGGAGGAAGGGGAGAGGGAAGAAGAAGAAAAGAGGGAAGAGAAGGAAGGGGGAGGAAAGGAAGAGGAGAGATGGAGGGAAGAGGAAATAAGGAAGAGAGAGAAGGAGGAAGGGAAGAAGGGAGAGGAAGAGAGGGAAGGAGGGAGGGAGGGGGAGGAGTGCACTGTAGCCTGTGCTTGCCTAGGCCCTGGCTAGTCAGACTTGGTTCGGGAACAGTTCAGGGACCCCATCTCCACTCCACACACTGGTCTCTACCTGTCACCCTGAGTTGTCTTAAGAAAGCTTGCTTTCTCAAAAATTTTTTCTCTGGTTGGAATTTCATAGCTTTTTTCCCCCTTCTAGAAGGAAAGAGGAAGAGTAAATGGCAGTTTAAGTATTTCCCTGGCCAATGGGGGAAACCAGCTGAGAATGATCAAGATTCGTGAACTGAACTTTTGATCAAAGTTTTCTCTCTATTACACATGAATGTCTGACTGTGTCAAATGTGAATCACAGCAGTGGCTGCCCTCCTGCTGACTGGGGCCTCCCTGAGCACCGTGGTCTGTGATGCTCTTGTCTGCCTCACACTTGAGGAGTGCAGAAGTTTGGCAGACCTCCGTTGGGTCGTGCAGGCATGTCTACAGAACCACGGGCATGTGGGACGCTGCAGACGGCAGCCAGGAGAAATCAGATCAGAAGGGTTTCCGGCTTTCCACGATCCTTGCTGTACACAGAATGTCCCTGCCCGTGAGGCTCTGTGACCTCAGCCCCTGTTGCCCTCAGTCTTAGTCTGTCAGGATGGGCAGCACTTGCCAGGTGGTCACCTATTGATTCCTGTCCTCCACTCATTCGGCAGGACCTTGATCTCTGTCCCACGCTTCCTGTCTTTGCCTGAGATTTACAGAGCACTGACTATGTGTTCTGAGCGCTTCACACCTGTTCATTCACAAAACCCTCACTGCTCCTCTATGATGGAGACTCCACTTTGAGCACCCTAGACAGGTAAGGACACAGAAGCACAGGAGATCTAATCGTCTTGCCCCAGGGCACATACCACATCATCAGTCTGCTACACAACAACCTTCCCCAAAACCTGGTAGCTGAAAGCAGCCAATGCCATCTCGCAGTTTCATCCATCAAGACTCAAGAGCTGCTGGGCTGAGTCACCGTAGCTCAGGAGCTCTCATGAAGTTTCTATCCAGAGGTTTGATCAGATTGGAGGATCTATGCTGGGTTAACTCTCTCCCAGGGTATTGGCTGGAGGTCTCGGTTTCTCCATAAAGGCTGTTGAGTGTACCCCCAATATGCCAGCTAATGTTCCCCAAAGCAGGAAGTTCAAACGACCACAGGAAAAAGCCACAGTGCCTTTTCCAATCTGCTCTCTGAAACCACACACCATCACTTCATCAGAGAGGTGCCAAGTCGCCCACACACAAGGAGAGGGGAGCTAGGCTCTGCCTCTTGACAGTGAAGCACCAGAGAACTTGGGGACACATTTTAATAAACCTCGGCATATAAGCAGTGGAATGTGGCCTACTCAGTCTGACTCCAGAGGCCAACACCTCACCATCGTGGGAGGGTAACTTGCTCTGATAGTCACATGCACAAAACTATACACCCTCTGTGCTTGTTTTCTGCCTTCCAGGCTCTTCCCCCAGAGCTGCAAGCCAGGTACCCCAGCCTGTCATGGAGCTTCCCTGGGTGTTTCTTAAGAATTGTGCAACAAACCTAGGAGCCCGGAGCAGAGGTCTCCAGACCTACCAGAGAAATTTAAGACAATATACTGTTTTGCTTTGATGCCATAATTCTGGGTGGTAACCCCTCTTCCCAGAGGTAACCATAATACTCATCAATAGCACCTCATTGTGGGAGGCTAAAAAAAAAAAAAGAACATTGTATGTTCCCAAAGGCCTGTCACTATGTAGTCCTGACTCACCTGTCTACATTACCTACATCACCTGAGACCTGCTCTCTCAGAGGACCGTTGGGCCCTGCCCTGTGCTTATCCTCCACAGCTGTTTTGAGAAACCCAGCCTCTTGAACAGCTTTCTTGACACACCCCTTCCTCACATTAGCCAGCTCCTTCTCTTGTTCCCTAGGACTTCATATACAACAATCAAATGTGAGCTTATTCTATCCTCCGCTGGAGAGATATGTCTGGGTAACACTTCTGTGGGCCAAAAGCAGTCACTTTCAGGTGTCTCCTGATGGGTGGGTGGATGGATGGATGGATGGATGGATGGATGGATGGATGGATGGATGGGTGGGTAGATGGATGGATGGATGGATGGATGGATAAATTGATGGATGGGTGGGTGGGTTGGTTGGTTGGTGGGTGGGTGGGTGGGTGGGTGGATGAATGGATGGATGGGTGGATGGGTGGATGGTGAGTGGATGAACAGTTTGATGAGTAGGCTGATGATGAGTGGGTGGGGTGGATGGATGGATCAATGGGTAGATGCATGGATGCACTGGTGTAGGAACAGATGGGTGAATATATGAGTCAGCAAGTAGAGAGACAGGAAGACAAAGGGAGAGGTTCTAATCTCATGGACCATGCAGGAGTCAAGTAAAAATGATATTAGCTATATTCTGGAGCCATTTGCTAAGGAAGATGTTATGGGAAATAGCTGATCAGGACAAACTCATATGAAAAAAGGGCCTAAAATTTAAATACAGATGCAAAAAGGAAGAGGAAAGATGGAGATGGGAGGGGAAGCAGAAAAGGCAAATAAAAGAATATTTTGCAATTTCCAGAATTTTGTTCTTTCAAGCCAAGTAAGGCTATTTGGGGTTGTTTTCTTGTTTTTCCTCTAAAGAAGTGAAAACTAATCCTTTTACCCAATTTGCCTCCGAGTGGGAAGCAGGGAATACCTGCCCATACCTATCACACCCAGAACTGTGCCATCACCATGGAAAAGCCTTCAGCTCAGGGCTGTTTACTGAATCCTTCCCCAACCCTCCCCCATTCCAGCTAGCACACTGCAGCAGGCTGCCTGGAGCTTATCCTGAGCCACTGGAGGGACCAGCCTCAGCGGCCAGAAGCAATAGTCCACCATCCACTGCTGGGGGGGGTAGCGGGCACCATAGCATCCCTGGAATTTGGGGAAAGAGCTTGAAGCAATTACCAGTGTCTGCCCTGGTCAGTGTGACTGCTGAGCACCGCATCAGCCTGGCTGGGAGCCCTGTTCCTACAGTCATCCGGGACCAGAGCTGCAGGCACTCTTCGGAAGGTCTCAGACCTTCGCACCGAGGACAGAGGCTGGGAAGCAACGGGGCCTGCAGCTTTCTCTCCTGTCCTCGAGCTCAGCACTAATGACACTGGGGCTTGATTGTTCTGGTTATAGGGGTGACCTCTATATGCGGGGGTCCCTGACTTCTGTCTCCTAAGCCCAGTAACATTCCCCACCCCTGGGTTGTGACTATCACAAATGTCCCTGAATGGCTGATTTTTTTCAAGTGGGTAATCACCCCCCCATCAAGAATATCTGCTGTGACCTGACTGTTACCCCCTTTCTTACCTCTGGTTTGTTCTTTCGTTGTTTTGTTTTGTTTTGTTTTGTTTTGTTTTTCCTCTGCAACACTGAGGATGAACCAAGGGTTCTTGCTAGGCAAGGGCTCTGCCCTGAGTTTATCAACCCATCTCCCAGGTCTTGCTCACTTGCCACCCTTTCGGCACACTGGCCCTGGGCAGAGTTTAAAGGTGAATAAGGTCTGTCTCGCATGCAGCCTTTGTGCCAAGGGACCAGCATCCACACACAGAGCAAGCCTGGCTTCGGGGGCACCCTATACACACCCACACACCCTCCTGGATTCTCTGTGGCATTGGGATTCTCTGCACACTTGCACAATTGATGATGCAACAATATTCCTCAGCTGCCTAGCATCGTCTGGCTGCAGAGTTCAGTGGCGAGCGAAGTGCAGGGCTTCCCGTTTTAGCCCAGCACCCACTTTGCCTAGGTAAGCATTTGTTCCTTGTGACGCCAGAACCTTCTGGAAGGGCTCCTGTGCTTTCTCTCAGTCTTGGCCCAGGGGTCATTGCCCTAGACTACAGACCCCAAGTAGCCCTCCACAGCAGATCTGCAGCTGTGCAGAGCCCCAAGTCACCACGAGTCTGACTGAAAGGCTGGTTCTGACTCAGCCAACCAAGACACCACATTTCCGTCCGTATAGCAGTACAACTGGGACCTCCTGTGAGGAGAGCGGTGCAAAGCCATGGCTAGAAACTCTACCAGCGAGTTTCTTCACTGCCTTCTGAAGACATATGCGTGGTGGTATCTGTTCACCTTAAAGAGGGTTCTAGAAATATAAATTTGGGGGTCAGGGGAACCGACGGACCTCCAACCCTGTGAGGAAGAAAAGTTATGGAGGAGTGAGCTTGATGGTATGCTGCTGCCTGCAGAAGAATCCAAAGGTCCCTAGGGATGGTCTTTGGAGTCTAGAGTTCAGCTCCTTGGGTGTCCCCATCTTCTGCAATTAGAAAATTCTGCCTAAGCAAGGCAAAACTGGCTACATCCAGGGACTGGGGTGTCAGTGCACCCCTGGGGCCATAGGCACTACAACCGCCCCTCCAAAGGTGCAGGGGGCCCGAGGAGCAAAGCACAGTCTGCAGCTCCAGGCTCTCCAATTCCCCCAGCTGTGGTAGCCAAGCAGCAACCTGGAACTTAAGACCAGGGATGGACGATGTGTAGGCACCAGCGCCACCTGGTGGCGCAGCAGCCACACAGCCGGCCCTGTCACAGAACAGAGCATTTGACATCAAAAGCAGTCACTCATAGCACGGGCCTAACATTTCTCCTTGGCTGGGGTTCGATCTGTGAGGTAGTCACATTTCTGAAAGGTAGCCACCACCCATGAAATTCCAGATGCAAGGGAAGACTTTGGATTTTCAGCGGCCATCATTTCAAAGTGAGCAAAAGACGCTGGGATACAATTAGAAAATACAATCTACTCTTAGCTCCAGGCCCGACCCAGGAGGCACTTAGGAAGATGTGCAAGAGGGATGTCGAGAAGTTTCCATAGTTAAGAGCACTTGGTGCTCTTTCAAAGGACCAGTTCAGTTCCCAGCACCCACAGCAAGCAGCTCACAAATGCGTGGAACGAGAGAGACAGACAGACAGACATAGACACACACAATAACTGACATTGGGTAGTTTCAGAGTGACAGAGTAATGCTGAGCATACCACAGGCATCGCCTCCATGTACACACACACACACACACACACACATACACCATGCACATATGCACACACACACACACACACACACACACACACACACACACAATTTAGAGAAAGAAAGAAGAAAAAGAAAGAAAGAGGGGGCAAAGAGAGAGAAAGAAGGAAGGAAGGAAGGAAAGAAAGAAAGAAAGGAGAAAAAAATCTTGAAAGAAAGCAAAGAGGATCATCTGGGCTAAGCATCCATCTGCAGGGTTTCCTGAATGTACCTAAAAGGCTGGGAGACAGGACAGGATGAGTACCCCTCGCCTCCCCTTGGCCACTCGGAAGCTGTCCAAATTTCTTGCATTTGTTCATCAACTTCCCACCCGCTGCACCATGCTGTGTGTTAGGAAGTCATCCTCCAGCAGGGAGCACAGGAAGGCTGAGCAGGAAGTGCACAGGGAAAGAGGAGAGATCTGTGGGCAGTTGGACAGCGCCCCTCGCCCCTCACCCCTCAGGAGGCAGTGCTAAAGCAGACCTGGGAGAAGCCCTGTAGGCTTCCGAGTGAGTGTTCCGAGCAGACTGCACATGTGCAGGGGCCTGGGACTGAAGGGTAGCTTTGAAGAAATTCAGGATGCCCATGATGCTGGAACCCCAGGCCTGGGAAAGGGACTGAGCAGCCCATAGGCGAATAAAGTCATTAGCTCCGAACTGGGGGTCTGCAGTCTTCCATAGGACATGGCTTTGGCTCTGAGAGGGTCACTGTGAAGGTGTCCAGAAGGAACTGGAGTGAGTTTGCTCATATTCTGTGCTGGTGTATGACCTATGGCTGACGAGCATCCTGGTTTGTGGGGACTCGGGTTTGAGGGACATGGGATGCTCAGGGCTAAGCTTGGGGTAGTCCTAGGCCACCAGGACACGTGAATCACAGTGTGAGTGGGTGGGAGGAGAGGCAGATGCACGTGATTCCAGGAAGCCCCGAGGTCTCACCTAGGGTGTATCACAGGAGGTGACAGGTTCTTCCCAGCCGCAGATCCGGAGTAGCCCTACTGTCTCAGTGACCTCCAGCCAGAGGGCAAGAGACTGCATGTTGGGGTGGGGGGTGACCATGAGGGGAACCACAGGCTGTGAGTTACACAATGAAAGCAAGCAGGCGAGCCCTGTAGGACAGGGAAGTTCCCCTGAGTTTTCTTAAGCCTTCTTCCGGTATCGCCAGTGCCAAAGAACCTCTCTCGCCTTTCCCTGGTCTGCCTAACAAACTCCAGTTCATTCTTCAAAGCCCAGCCCATCTTTTGTAAGAACTCCCTTGCGTCATTGTCACCTCGCGAGTCCCCCCTTCTTGTCCCCTCTCACTTAGAGGCGTCTCTGAAGTTTCCGAATTCACCCTCTGCTTCCTGCGTGGGTCCTGTCCTGGGACTGCCTGGTGTGGGGGACGAGCCAGATTTAACACGCCAGCTATAGCTCCAGGAGTGAAGATGGGTGAGACCCGAGGAGCCACTCCCCAGAGAGAGGCAGGACTGGAGAAGGCTGCCACCCTAGCACCCTCTTGACCTCAAGTGGGACAGGAATGCCTGGCCTTCGGGAGCTGTGGGGCAGTCCGTCTGAGGGCACAGGGATCACGGGCTGACAACCCAGCATCAGCCCAGCCATGGGTGGGGGGCAGTGCAGGCAGCTCCCGCCCCTTCCCGTCTTCACCCAGTGTCTCCCCTCACCCCAACCCTTTTGTTATTCTTATTTCATATTCGATAATGACCACAAGTCATTTTTAAATGTCTAGAGAAAATTATACTATAAAGGTAATTTAACAAAAAGAAAAAGCATTCACCTCATTTAAAAGACCTTACACACACACACACACACACACACACACACACTTTCTTCATTGTCCTTTGATTAAATAAAAAGTCTACAGGAAACAATATGGGGCAGTAAATTTAAACTAAGCTAAGCATAGAGCATGTATCTTGGAACTTTAAGAAAAATGTTTTTAATCAAAAAGCAATAGCAGAGAACCCAAACCAATGTCTGCAAAAGAAAAAAAAAGGGGGGAATAATGAAGGGCCTTGTGGCTTACATAACCAAAACATGGCAGCAGGAAGGTATATTCGTCAGTCAGCTTTCCACTGCTGTGACAAAAAGCCTGAGGAAGAAATGCATGTGGATTCAGGGTTTCTGAGGCTTCAGTCCATGGTTACTCAGCCTCGATGCTTTAGGCCTGATGTGAGGTAGAAAAATAACAGCTCATTGAGATTTCATGTGCTTTCATGTGTGTGCATTGGCTATCCAGGTGGTTTGATTATTTTAAAGTGAATTATTATTATTTTTAAGTGTGTATCTGTGTATCTGCCTGTCTGTGTGTGTCTGTGGGTATGTGCACATGAGTGCAGTTGCCCATGGAGGCCAGAAGAGGGCACTAGACCCCCTAAAGCTGAGGTCACAGGCAGTTGTGATCCACCAGACATGGGTACTAGGGACTGAACTCAGGTCCTCTGGAATAGCAGCCAGTGTTCTTAACTGCTGAGCCATCTCCCCAGCCCCAGAGAATTAATTTTATAGTTGTGAGCATTCTGCATATGTCTTAGACACTATACCCTTAGCTGATAGATAATTTCAACAACTTTCTCCATTCCCTGATGTTTTTCCACTTTCTTGATACTGACCTTCAATGCATAGACCTTTATTTTGATGAGGTCATATCTACATGTGGTATCATAGCGAGGCACCATCACAAACCCAGTCATGATGGCTGATTGCTATGTTTTCTTCTGAGTTTTACGTCTTCAGCTCTCACGCAGAGATGCCTTTTTATATAGGGTAAGATAGGGGGTGATTGTTTATTTTTATTTATTTATTTTTTGGCATGTAGATTCCCAGTTGTTCCAGGGGCACTTGCAAAAAGGCTGTTATTTCCCATTAAATGATTGTGACATCCTCGTTGAAAATTGAATGGCCATGGGTGATTGTCTGTTTCCAGACTCTCAACTTTATTACATTGCTTCACGTGTTGAAAGCCAGAGAGTGGCCACTGTGGTTTTGATCAGGGTGCGACATCCTCTCATGTCTGCTCTTCCTTTTCAGGGTTACTTTAGCATGTGGGATCCCCTACGATCCCTTCTTGCTTTGGCATGTGGGGTTCCCTACGATCCCTTTTTGCTTTGGCATGTGGGGTTCCCTAAGATCCCTTCTTGCTTTGGCCATGTGGGGTTCCTGTGATCCCCTCTGAACTGGCTATTGGAATTTTCACAAGGGTTACATTAAAGCCGTAGACACTTTGGGTAGTGCAGCCATCTGAGCAGCATGGA
>CABHPP010144907.1:7505-41077 GCA_902168425.1 Peromyscus attwateri | reverse complement strand
GTATAGATGCAGAGGCACACATATTAATAATCACAGAAACCACATAAACACACAATCAGAAGCCAAGATGCATGGTCAAAAAACCTTTACATTTACAGTAAGGAAAAAGAAAAGGAGAAAAGAAAATGCTCAGGCAACACATTACATATGAGAGAGAGAAAACAAACTCCAAATACCACTGAGTTTGCTCTGTTTATGTCCTCTACTGCTGGGCATGGGGTCTTTTGTTAAGAGTGGTTTGTACACCCAGTGAGACTCCTTTGGAGAAAGCCAGTGTTTCATCTGTGAGTTGCTATTAGTTGGGCCTAGCTTCAGCTTTAAGGATGGGTTCTTGTGTCCACTTTCGCTCTCAGCACTAGGACTCTACCAGGTCCAAATCTGTGAAGGCTTCGTATGCTCCGTCACAGGGTCTGCAAATTCACCCATGCTTGAGTCTTGCAGTGCTTAGATTTATTTCCTTGGGGTCTCCATCCACTCTGGCCCTTACTATATTTCTGCCTCCTCTTCTTCAGTTCTCAGAAGAGAGGGAATTAGTGGAGACGTCACATTTAGGACCAAGAGTTTCAAGGTCTCTCACTCCCTGTTCATTATCCAGCTGTGGAGCTCTGCAGGAGGCAGCTTCTCTGATGATGACTGAGTAATACACTAGTCTACAAGTTTAACAGAATGTCATCAGGAGTCATTTTGTTGCTACTCTCCTTTAGTAGGACAGTATTATTTGATTTTCCTGTAGATTCCTGGAATATCTTATCTCAGGATCTTGGTCAGTTAAGTGATATTGAGTATAGATTACATCTCATACAGTGGGTCTTCAATCAGTCTGGTACAGGTTGGTTACTTCTACAAGCTTTGTGCTACTATTGCCTTGTTGCTTCCTGCATGCAGGTCATCATTTAGATACAAGATTTTGTGGCTGGGTTGGTGTTTATCTTTCTTCTTTCTTAGCATGCAGAGTCCTTTCCAGTAACCTGAAGTAAGGGTGAAGGCTGTAGGTAGGCACCAGACCAACTTTGTGTTCAGTGAGCTGTGTAGGTGTTGTGTTCAGCAATACAACCTTACCATCAGTTTGTAGAGAGTAACTAATAGCCTTGGCAACAGCCTGGATTGTTTGGGGGTAGATTTCCATGAGACTCTTGTGGCTAACAGCTCTATTAGTTGTAATTATTACAAAAATGGCATTTCTAGATTCAGGATCTGACAGTTTGGAATCCCTGTCCACTATTGTTTTTATTTATTACACTTTATGTACATTTGAATAGTTTCATTTACTGACTGTGTTGTAGATGAGCAAATCCATTATAAATTACTATACTCACTGTGGAGTAGATGATTACTTTCTGTAGCCATTTGCCTGTGGATCTAGTTGAATTTTTGTTTGTTTGTTTGTTTTGTTTGTTTCCTTCAGAATTTTATCTGAGCTTTGACCATAGGTGGAGAAGAACTTACCTTTATCTAGCTAGAGACAAATACTTTCTTCTATGTAGAGAAGAAAGTTTCCCTAACTATCTAAAGAATTGCCTTTTGCGTAGAGAATCACAATCTTCTGTCTAGAGAAGAGACTTTCTCTATCCACCAAGAAAGCCTTCTTCTATCCAAGAAGAGATAAAACTTCCTCTTCTACCTAGAGAAGAATCTTCCTGTATCTGTGTAAAGGACTGTCCTCTTTTTGTCAAGAAATGAGCTTTCCTTTATCAAAGGTCTAGTGAAAACAAGTAAAGACTCTGTCACATAATTTTCAAAACACATAATTTTGACAAGTGTGTAAACCAAGTGGTCAACCTTGAAATCTTGTATGTACAGGTAACAATATTTAGAATAAGTATCATATACATATACACATTCACCTTATGCTCTATTAATTAGATTATATATATATATATATGCAATTAAAGAAATTGAGGCAATGAATTGGAAAGCAAGAAGGCTTTACTTGGGAGAATTGGAAAGAGAAAAGGGAAAGGAGAAAATATGTATCAATTTAAAAAAAATTAAAAAATAACGAAAAATAAAAAAATAGATCACTAGAAATATACTTGGACATATTGTATAAATAAAATTTGTGGATAAACAGTGACTTAAACTATACAATGACAGTAAATAGTTCTCTTGCCTTTTCCTTTAAACCACTTTGTATTAATCCCCGTAAGTGGCTCCTTCCTACAATCTTCCATTAATGACATCATCACACAAGATCCACAATCTCCTCTTTACATTTCACTCTCTAGCCCTTAAAATCTGATGTTTATCCGCTTCCTGCCATTCGGTGCCTTATTTTTCTTCCTGATGAAAATCTGTGGCTTTTCTGTCTTATTCTAATCGCTTGTTCCTCCCTGCCTTTCACAAGAATATTCTGGTTTACTGTATTCCTTTGTGAATAAGATGTCACAGAACATGTGCCCTTTCTGTACTACATAATGATTCATGACTGGGACAATTATCCCACAGAAAACATTTTCCTAGTAATTAACTCTCTTCACACAGTAAATGTTTCCACTCACAGTAAATTTCCAATGATGGAAAGAAGAAGGACTCCACCTACAATAATGTAAAACTAAGACCAGAGAGGGCTGGTCTTAGCTCAATCTTTCATAATCAGGTAGGAAGAAAATGACATAGCATTCTGTGTTTTGATTTTCAAAGCTTTATAGATGTGACACATGTAGTCCTCTTCTAATTACTTATCAAGATTACAACACATGCATGCACATAACTTCAAATGAAATCATAAGAGAAATACTGATGTACTCTTAGCCTTGGTGTCCACTAGAATATCTAGGATAGAGGGCCTTGTCTGTTTACATATTTTGTGGGAGGGAATACTCAAATGACTTGATGTTCTCCATTTCCTGGTGTATAATTATTGAACCTCCCTTCCCTGGGTGCGGGCAGAATGTATAGATATGCTTCTCCTATGTTCTTAGTGGTGTACACTAAGTGCTAACATGAAAATATTTGGTAATTTTCCAAATTAACAAGTTGCATTTTAATTAGCCAAAAGGGGGATGATGTTTAGAGGGCTCAACTTAATCACACATCCTGAGATAGGAACTAACTGGGCCTTTTCTGAAAGAAACTAAGTAAGCTGCCATGATCTGTAGAAGGACTTGGAAGAGGAACTTGTCTTCTGGGTCCGTAAGAACCAACAGAAGCCTCTAGCTCACACTCTGTACGCAACTAAAAACACATTGACATACACCCAGCTAACAGGCTTAAAATCTGGAGACACTAATGTGTGAGATTACAAATTCATGTTGCTTAAGCCACTAAGACATTGGCAATTTAGTGTGATATAATAGAAAAGTAACGAACACTTCCATGTGCAAATTTACATTTCTATTATATAACTATTTTGTACAAAGATTGAATAGGTTGTATATTATTCACTTTACTTCCAGTAGACACTCTGTAGTCTTTTATTTTTATACCTCAGTGTATTTGTATGTCAAACACAGTAAGTTTTCTATATCCTGATGATGGGAATCTATGTTGTACGTAGATCATGAGTGAGAACTAATTTAAATCTAGGTACATCACTGATGTTCAGTTTATTTTCTCTGGCCCTAAGGACAGCAATGTTTAACAGCTGAAAGGGCAACTTTTAGGGCACACCTCAGGATTTGGTTAATATTATTCTTCAGTGGATTTTAAATTTCAGGAAAATCTTCCTGAGGACTGCATTGGTCCACATGTAGGAGCATAATCTCAAATTCCCAGTGAATTTTAATATCACATCCTAAATCTTGACCATAATGGATAAAAATCTGCTGAATGTTCTGATTGGAAAGTACTACAAATCTTAATTTTTTTTTTGGAATTGTTTCTGTCTTTATCATGTTTGTAGTTGGCTCTGAGATGCAATATGTAAACAACAGGATGGAAGACAAGAGAACTGAACCCACTTGAACCACTGAGCCAGCACTATATCCCCTAGCTCTCCCCTATGGTGTTCAGACACAGAGGCTCTGAGAGAGATTTATGCACAATTAAACTATCTTTCCACATGATTAAACGAGAAACCTCACACCCGAGTCAAGGTGTAAGGATGAGAGGGGTAATCCTTTCACTTTCACGGTGTGCATCTTCACTGTGAGCAGAGGACTCCTGATAATAGCGTTCCCAGTCAATAGCCATTTATTAGAAAGGTTTAAGTTTAGAGGGAAAGCAATAGTAACTCTATTATCTAACCCTTAGTGTTGTAGAGCTAATTTCATCTTTAAATGAGTTCCAGGTTACATTTTTAATTTTAATAGCTGAAAAATTAACCGATGTGTTTTGGCTTTAACAAAAATAAATTTAAATTTTAACAAAACAAGAGAAAAGGCAACTGATATGACTGGAATGACAAAATTATTTCCTACAATCATTTTTATAAAGAAATGCAACATGGGACTGAATGATTATTTTTCTACGTTCAGCTGGTAATCTCACTGAAAAATAATTCTAATGTTTTAGAACTTTTTCGATTAAAATTTTCTTATTTATTATTAAAAGTTTTGAAATTTGGAGTATAGTTTTTCATTTAGGCTCATTACACTGCTTTTGAGTAAAGTAAAATTGGCTAAATTGCAGATGCTATACATAAATTAATATTATGCTCATACTGTAAGAGTCAGATGAAGCTGAATCACTTCACTTAGTTTTATTATAGTTAAAATTACAGGATATGCCACATAATTTCTAGTAAAGAGAACTATGAACTGAAAGTCATTGGTGGTTGTGATAGAATTTTTTTTAATCACACCTTAATCTCTAGATTTTTCTAGTTTGAAAAATAAAGTATGGTAACACAGCTTTAGGCTTTTCCCCCAAACAATTATAAAATGACCCTAAGAAAAAGTGCATTTAATTTTCTGTGGCTGCACAGATAATGCTGTGTCAAAAAAAAAGGGGTGACACTTTCGTAGCTGGCCACTACCCCGATAGATATTGCACCTACAGTTTTGAACATACAGCTAGTTTATCAATGTCCAAATGTGTATATTTTCTACTTGAGGAATTATTTTAAATATTCTCTGAGAATTTGTGACTTTCTCTTACTACAATTGAAAATGCCATAAAATGAAAACTATGCCAAGTTAATAACTTATTTTGTCTATTAAGTGGCTATGTTGATAGTAGTAGGGCATTATTATTAAAATAAAAATAAAGCAAAATATCATGACAAAGAAGTGGTGTTTTAGTGAAATAAATTAATATAATTTAAAAATGAGACATTGCTATATTTGGGGAACATTTTGATCAGCAATTAGCATTAATAGATATAATAGTACTATACACAAACTCCATTACATATTATGCTTGCTCTTATTTTGTATAATTTTTACATAGGATAGTATTTTCTATGATAGTACTTATATCAAGGTTTGTAGTCTCTTGTCTGTAGCTAAAAAACTGCATCTTAACAAGATTTGATATATTTGTGAATATTAATTCATTCATGCATTTATTTTTAATTTCTTAAATTGATACATAATAAATGAAGAAACATATGGAGTACTGAGGGAAATTCTTATTTGCTGACACATATTTATAATAAGGCTAATAGGCATATTCTTTGCTTCAAATACCTTTGTGTTGAGAATGTTGAAAATCCTGTCTTCTGGTCATTTTGAAATATCCCTGATATTTTACAAGTCTTTGACTACCTAACGACATACAGGGCACAGAGGCAGGTGCCAAAAAATATAGACAGTGCTCTATGTCTGGCAAACAACAGTGCAAAGGACCTGAGCAGAGGAACATAGTCTCAGGTCTGTGATGCCAAAACATGCTTCTATGTTATGAAGAAGAAGATAAGTTGATGTTTCAAATTATAATAAATTTGCATAAATCATAGCACTCTTTGGAACCTATGAAGAAACTTGGTAGTCCACATATTACGTCAATAAAACAATATAAAGTTTTCATGCCAATGAACAGTGAAATGCATCAATTTCCTCTTTGCTTTTTGGATCTTTTCATCATGCTGCTTCAGGTTAAGATATCTACAGACCCAGTTAGTCTAGTATAGAGTTCAGTAAGGGTCAAAAAGAGAAGGACATTGCCCTCTTTGACATATTGTTACAACAAATGTAGCACCAAGGTCATTCTTATGCAAAAATAGATGTGAAGGATTCAAAGAAACCCATGGACTGTTTGAACACATGCTTTCTTCCAAATTAATGTAAATTGAGTGCCCCTGGGTAGAGATAAAGTCTAAGAATGAATTCACCAAGGATTTTTATTCAAATTGAATAAATCTTACAATAAAAAAGGCATTTTCTGTGAGTATAATGACGAAGTTAACTCCCATGTCCCAGGTTGTGGACTACTAACAAATCACTGTGATATTGTGATAATGTACTGGGCTGGCGAACAATGATGCAAAATGAAGCATGTCATATATTTTAAGTATCATAATAACTGATGCTTTACTATATTACAAATTTTAATGCATCACAGAGAAGATTATGTGATAATATATTTTACTAAAGAGTTTAGCAGAGGGAGTGAAACTCAATTAATGCCATAGTCATTAACATTTAATTTCATTTGTCATTTATTGCTTGTAATCACACAGTTTCCTATCCTTTTCATTCACTCATATTCATAATTCTACTGAGCCTTACATCTGTCATGGCTGCTACTTCTCTGAGAGATTCCTACAGTTGAATCCTTCATTCAATGGAGAAGAGTAATTTTCCTTTAAAACTGCCTCTACTAATTTAAGAAAACATGAGCTGGTAGGGACTCAGATCTTCTGCACTATGAAGATTCTAGTAATTCGAGACAGGAGAATGAAATGCAGTTTTAAATATATAGGGAGAGGTAGCATGTGGCTTGGTAAATACCTGTGCTTATGGAACAGGCAAAACACCAAAAAGCAAAAGTTAAATATTATGATTTGTGGGGTCTTTAGTTTGATATTCCTTTCAAGATGCTCATTTCAAAGTTGTAAATATAATAAAGTGTTTGAGAAACAAAATCCCATAAGAATAAGAAGATTTTTATTGTATTATCCAATTGCTTTTCTGGAGAAAGCTTCGTCTTTCTATTTTTAGTAGATGAACAACAATTACTATTTTAAACTCCTTTGAAGCAGATAATCATCACAAATACATGCACAAAGAGAAGTTCAGAGCTTGGGATGTAGCTCACAGACAAAGGGGTTATCTAAGGATTGGAAAGCCCTTGGTCCAATCCACAGTACTGCCAAAGAAAAGAAAGGGGAACTCAAGAAGTCAAAACTCAATGTTAACCACAATCATAATCAAATAAATGATCAAATTTTGCTCTCAAAAATTATTTTAATTTATAGTAGAATACAGATGGTGAATGTGATATTCCTTTTGTGTCCTTTTATACATGTTCAGCAACCAATGTCCTGTGGTTCAAGTAGCCTTATAGAGCTATTCTTCCTAGTTTCATTTGGATGCATAAATAATAGACCCTATTATCACATCCTTACATTTTGGGTAACAAAGCACTAAAAAGACCAGGAACTTTGTGAAGTCTCAGCATATGTCTACAAACTTAGTCCCAATATTGTTTATTCTTAATATTTTAAGACTACCAGTTTCAATGAATAGCTAACAGATACGTAGGCAGAAAATTCTAGACCTATTCTAATTATTTTTCCTAGAATATTAACTTTGTGATCTATCTATCCTTTCTGTAACTGTTGATCATATAAGTTGTTGTTACATTTGCTAATTATTATGGTTTTTCTCTGAAGTTTTCAGAGAAAACTTCTGGTTTTCAATTGAAATGGACAATTTAAATTTTTTAATTTATTTTATTTTAAATAAAATCTAATTGCATAATTCACTCTTTCTCTACTGTCTCCCATGCCTCCTTCCTCTAAAGCATCCCATGATACACATCACTCATTCCAAATCGATGGCCTCTTTTTCTTTGATTATTTTTGACACACATGAAATGTTCTGAGTCTGTTTAATGTTGCATGTGTGTGTATGATTTCAGGGCTGACAACTTGATGTTGGATAACCATTTAGGGGCTGATCCTTGGGTAAGGCTAATTCTCCTTCTCTCAGAACTCATTAGTTGCATGTGGTCCTTTGTCTAGTGTTGAGATCCTTTGAAATTTTCTGCCTCCCTGTTACATGTCTATTGGTGTTGTCATTGTTCAAGTCTGTGTAGGTAGCTATATTGTTGTACGATTGTGGGTGTAGCTTTTCTGTCATTGCAAGTAGATGCAACCTCACAACAGTCTTCCTAGTCCTCTGGATCTTACAATAATTCTGACACCTTTTGTGCAATGTTTCCCTTAGGTACAGGAGTTGTATTGTAGATGTGTTTGTTGAGGTTAGGCACCACATGATCAATTGATCTCTAAAGTATGGTTTCCTGTGATGATCTCTGGTGCAAAGGAAAGCTTCTTCAGTGAGGAATGGGAGCTACACTTATATGTGGGTACAAAATTAAATTTTAAATAGTTAAGAATCATACTGCAGTAGAGGGTTCTCCTCTAAGAGCCAAACCATAGTTCTTACAGCTAGTCAGCTAGACTTCTGTCAGCAGTGATATTTGCTCTCCTTTTGATCAGGTATTAAGTCCTATTAGCTACTTGTTTGTTACCAGCAAGAAATCAGTGCCACTATTGCTTATTATTTGGTTATTATTATGGTTTTCAGGTGTCACAGTTTCATCGGAGTATTGATTGCTTTCCATGGTAGTATCAAACATTATCACATAGTCAGTCAATCAACTTATTGATAGACAGAAAGAAAAAGAACAATGTGTTGAGGGCTTTAATGGAGACAAGTGGGCACAGTTTACCTTCTGGTGCTATGAAAGCTAGAAAACAGACAGAAAGTTTTCAAGTCAAACCCAGCTCAAATTTTCCAGATCCTGTGTGGAATGATATGGTGTCTACTGGTATTATGAAAGGGGAAATAGAAAAAGTAGGAAAGGGGAGTTAATTGAGAAGGTAATAAGAAGGTCAACATAGAAGAAGATGAATTGAAGACAGACCAACAATGTGAAAGATATATAAAAAAGCCTTAAAGATTCCTATTATGTTATATGCCAAAAATTTTATGAAAGACATTATATAACACACACACATATATACATATAAAACTTACAAACACATAATACATATGAAACTTAAACACACATATCTATCTCTATCTATATCTGTGTATATAGCTATATATATATACATACATTTAAAACTTATGTCATTTTGGGTTGACAATGCTCACCATAAGAGACGTAGGGATTACTATTGTGCTTGATTGCCTTACAAACATTGGAGCTAATCCCCTATTTTTGAATATACCATGTAATCTAGACAAAGGATTCAGATAACTCAAGCTAGATCTTACCTGAAGCTTTCCTCTGAGGACTAGGTTTCATAGTACCAGAAGATGCTATGGACATTGTCAAAGAGAAAAGCAATCAGTTTTCCTACTCAGCTATGACACCTATGAACCACCATAATCAGCTCAGCAAAATATCCATATAGATGCAATATTGCTAATAATAATTTTGCCATAACAAACAACTGTTTAATTGGACTTTAGGACTGCTCAACAGGGGAGAACTCATGCCTGATATTGGAAAACCATCCGGGTACCTAGGTATAGAGAGGTCATGGATTTTAGAGGAAAACCTATTATACATACTTTAGTAGATCAATATAATTCTTAATTGCATTCCAAATATTTATCCTTACACTAGCCACTAATTACAGCTCTCATCACTCATCAAACTTCTTACAGCAGAGTGATCTCACTGCAGAAAGCCATAACTGCTTAGATACATCGACAGCAACAACTCCTGCTTTCAAGGCTCAGGGGACATTGCAGAAGATAGGACAGAGTGGTTGTAAGAACCAGAGGCCCAGGAAGCCTGTTGTGAGATTATCCCTTTGAAATGACATCAAGTCTATACCATGATACCTCAATAATATTGCTGCCTAAACAAGACTTAACAATGATAACATGGCCAGGTGGTGGTGGTGCATGCCTTTAATCCCAGTACTCAGGAGGCAGAGCCAGGTGGATCTCTGTGAGTTCAAGGCCAGCCTGGTCTACAGAGAGAGATCCAGGACAGGCACCAAAACTACACAGAGAAACCCTGTAGCAGGAATCTTAAAGAGTCTTATTAATAAAATCAAACCTGAGGGCCTGGTATTGGGGTGAATGCTGGAAGATCAGAGAAGCAGAACAAGCCACAGCTACCTCACCTCCCAGTTCCTCAACTGGTCCTGTTTCCTCAGACTGGAAGCCTCTGAGTCCTCATCTAGAATGAATCTCAGCTGAATTGCTGCTAGAAGCCTGAAAGCTTAACCAGCCAAAAGCTTCTAGTTTCTGGCCCTCATGACTTATATACCTTTCTGTTTTCTACCATCACTCCCTGGGATTAAAGGTTCGCTTTCTGGGATTAAAGGCATGAGTCACCATGCTTGGCTGTATCCTTGAACAGATGGATTTCTGCCTCTGGAATGCTAGGATTAAAGGCATGTGCTACCACTGCCTCTCCTCATGTTTAATATTGTGGCTGTTCTATTTCTGACCCCAGATAAGTTTATTAGGGTGCACAATATTTTGGGGAACACAATACCACCACAAAACCCTGTCTCGAAAAAACAAACAAACAAACAAAAATAACAACAACAAAAATACCAATGATAACAACAATAAATGTGATAATGTGGTAAGAAGAACTCTCAGTCACAGGACCCATGGCTAGACAAAGATCTCTAGCCAACTAATGATTTCTGAGAGAGCGAAAATTAGTCTTTCCCAGGGGTAAGCTAATGAAGTTATCAGATACCAAGGAGTCAGCCCTAAAATATATACATAAAAATAACACTGAACAGAATCAGCATGTTGTATTTACATAAATATAAATATGTTTAAAAATAATAATCAAAGAAAAAGAAGTCACAAATTTTAAGACAGAACAAGTAAGGAAAAGGGAGGGCCTGGAGGAAAGGAAATGGTAGAAATTATGTGTTTATATTTTACTTAAAAAAGAAATACCTCAGAACCAAACTTTTAGCTTTATTGTTATTGTAATATCAGTCACTGGAAAACCTGCTGATATTAATCATTGACTGTGCAATGTCAGTAGATGTAGTCATGCTTCATTCACTGTTTACTTGTTGGTTACACTGCAGATGTATTCTTCTACCAGCATTTCAATAAATTGTTTCTCAGCAGAACATTTCCTCAGGAAGACTTCCATCCATGGCTCTCTTGTCATTCAGATGTAAGACTGGTGATTCTGTTTCTGTTTAAAGCTTATTAACCAATGAAATACGAGATGCTAACACTCTGATTTGTTTACATTTGAAAGGGGAATTCATTCAAGGAAAAAATGAGTTTAGAGTCCAACATTGAACCTAGATAGTGTATAATTTCAGGGCTCAATGTTTCAAATATTTTGGAATGAATCTGAGAAATATTATCATAAGCAAATAACACATTTTAATCTTTTCACATTTTAAATGAAATAAATTTACCAATCTCTTTTTACCAGATCACAATAATTAATTTGAATGTAACTGTCCACTCCAAAAATCTAAACAAAAATGAAAATCATTCACAACTCTCACAAACAGTAATTAAACAAATAATAAATGTATCCATTGGTTTTGTTTCAGTTTGTTGATCAGTAATTATATTATTTCATCAGTATTTATTGAGTACTTATTGCATGTTAGGCAAGGAGTCAGGCAGCAAGTGCGCTGTGATAAACATACTTGGCATTTTTCCTCAGACAGCTGTGCTATGACCGAGAATATCATGTCCCAGAAGCTATTTGATGCATTCACTGAAAGGGTGATTTCTAGATATTCCATAACTATGACTGGCAGGTATTGAGGTATGGAACTCTGGAATCATTTTGGTTTGAAGACGTTTATTCTTGTGTACTCATAATCAACATTGGTATATTTGATCAGTTAATGTGTGTATGCCCTCCAAAAGCCCCCATTCCTCTGAACAATTTATGTCATTTTTTGAGCAGAGAGATGATAAAGATAATTAAACTTCTGAGAGACATTTTTAAAATTTATTATTTTTTTTATCTGCTTCCATGGTAAGAGTTTCCCCTTAGTCTTTCTAATCCCAATTCTCTCCTTTCTTTAGAACTATACTAGACATTTTATAATGCATTACATGCTAGGGTAGTACACATTTGTAACACACATGGCTCACCTTTTTGTTTGTTTGTTTGTTTGTTTGTTTTTTCGAGACAGGGTTTCTCTGTGTAGTTTTGGTACCTGTCCTGGATCTCACTCTGTAGACCAGGCTGGCCTCGAACTCACAGAGATCCACCTGTCTTTGCCTACCGAGGCTGGGATTAAAGGCATGTGCTACCATCGCCCAGTTCTGGCTCACTTTTACAGACAAATGGCATTACCTATAATCCTGGTTAGTGTTGTTGTTTGTTTTGCTTTGATTTTTGTCAACTTGGTAGTAGCTAGGGTTGTCTAAAATGATGAAACTTCATTTGGGAAAAATGTTCCCATCACATTGACTTGTAGGCAAGCCTATAAAATATTTTCTATTGATTGATGTGGAAGGTCCAAATCTACTGTGATAAGAGCACCCCTGGGCAGGTGGTTTTGGGGTATAAAAGAAAGCAAACTAGGAGGCACAAGACAGTTGACAACAGTCATTCACCATCTCTGCTTCAGTTCATGCTTTAACTTTTCTCAGTGATGGACTATAAGCTATATGATGAAATAAACCCTTTCCTTTTCAAATTGTTTCTGGCCATGGTGTTTATGAAAGCAATAGAAAGTAAACCAAAACACATAACTTCTCCCAACAAAAGCATATCAATTGAAAGGTAAAGAAAATATTTTGCATGAAAATGATCCTAGAGTTTTAATGATAACTGAATTTGAATGCAAAACTTGATATGTTATTTCATGTAATCAATCATATATGTGTGAATGTATTTATACATGAAATACTTTATTTTGTTCATATGTATAATGTTTTATTTAAAAAGAAAAGAATTATTGCTGTCTTAGAGAAATGGAAGTTAAAGTAGATACAAATAACAATTAAGAACACAATATGAATTATAATTCTAAACTCTAATGATTGTACATAGTTTTGTTAATTACAGAGTTTCCCCCTATGTTCAGTGAAGTTGATTAAAATCACTTGTAGACATGAGAATGCTCACACAATCAAAAGCAAGTGTGATATTTTAATTATCCACACCTGCAAACATTCAAAGAAAAATACCCTACTGACTTTTTCAAGTGTCAGAAATAAGTACACAAATTGTATTCAGTCTAAACTATAAAATAGGTCTACCAAACTTTATTCTCTTACGACATAAGGAAAAAGATATTTTCCAGTAAATCAAAGTAACCAATTTCCCTAATAAATCCACTTCTCACCTGTGTCATTTTCATCCTTTCCACTTTATTGTTAGAGTTACCTTTCTACTATTATTTTTCCTTAAAGTCCACAAATAGCTCATTTCTCAGGTGATACTCTCCAGCATCCTGGCATGGTATGTATTGTTATTCATTTATATGCAGTTATGCTTAATTCTAAAACTCATCTATAATTATTTATACTTATTGTGCTCCAAATGCAATTCTATTCTCTTCCAGACAAGAGGACCAGAAGTGTTGACATGCCTGTGGGTATTATGATAAAAATGTTCCCAGAAGTTTTGGGATGATATATGATATGCAACAGGTTACAAAATGTTGTGATGGTCTAGTCTGACCAGCTGGAGAGGAATTATAAATTTTATACTCTTTTCAGGACCAGAAATCAATTTAAATTAAGTAGAAGTTATTTTTTAGAATGGAATAAGTTCTGGAGCCCTAAAGGTCAAAGGTACATATGTGCCTTACAAATGGTGAGAATGAATTATTGTTGTCTCATGAACATTTCATTCTCTTACTGAACTTCATACATTCTTTTCCTACTCAAAAGAGCCTTTCCAGGTATGACTATGTTTCTCCTTATACTTCAACCTTTCCAAACAAAATCCTGCTCTGGAATCTGTGGTGTTGTGAGGACTGGAGAAAATATTCCTTAGCTGAAAGGGAAGGTTACTAGCTTGGGTTCCTCTTTCCATGCCACATACTGGTATGAGATATGACTGGCTATCTGAAGAACACTGGTAATTATGGTAAATAATAACATAGTAAAACAGACATTGTGGGGCTCCCAAAACAGAATATTTGGTGTGTTTTGATGTAAAATGTCCCTCCTAGTCTCAGGTGTTTGAACATTTGATTCCTAGCCATATTGAGAGGTTGTGGACCCTTTAGGAGACTGGGGCTCACTGGAGAGTGTTTTATGGCCTAGAGTGATTCCTGACTCAGGAAAACACAGCCAGCTCTGCTTGTACTCTCATAGACCCTGTCTTCCTGCTGTGCCGTCCCACTTCGGTAGATATAACTGAATCCCCTCAAATGTGGAACAAGAATCAGACACCCTTCCCCTTAAATGTCTCTTTGTACTATATTTGGCTATAGCAATGAGAACAAATAACTAATGTATTTGGCTACACTGAGGTGAGGATTCGCTTCCAATAGTGGCTTGCTATGTTCATTCTTTTAGGTTAACAATCAGTCTGGTGACTTCCTCGGGATGGTAGACCTTTCTTCCTCAGGTACATCTGAGAGTAATATTCTCAGGATCACAAGCCACAAGCTTCGAGACTCATTTCCGGTGTTTCTTATCTAAACTTAAGTACAATGCAAGTCTTAATTGCTTTTCTGTTGTTCCTCAACAATAACTTTGTCTTCCAAAAGTGAAATACAATATGGAACACAGAGTTATTGGTTCCAGGAGGAGGGTAGCAAGCAATAGGCATGGCAGCAGGATCAGAAAGATGAGAGATAAAGAAGTTATTCTGAAAGCATGAAGAACGGATCAAACTGGAATTAAAGCAAGCTTTCAAGCTCTCAAAACCCATCCCTGCTTGCATACTTCCTGCAACAAGTTGTGCCTCCTAAACTTCCCCAAACAGCTCCACCACCTGGGAACTAATTATTCCAATACTGGAGCCTATGAGGGACATTTCTCATTTAAATCATTATATTCAACATTTTGACCCCCATAGCCCTCACAGCCATATATTAATGCAAAATGTACTTAATCCACTTTTTAAAGTCCCAAAGTCTTTTACTATGTTAACATTGTTTAAAAATCCAAAGCCTTTTCTGAAAAATCCAAAGTTATGTCTTAATTGTAACACTCTGTAAAATCAAAAGACAAATTACATGCTTCCAACATATAATGGTGTACAATATACATTACCATTCCAAAAGGAAATGATGGAGGCATAGTGATCAAACACTGAGCCAAAGCAAGAACAAAGCACAGTAGGGCAAAGGTCAAATAGTGTAACTCTGTGTCTGGTAACAAGAGGATTAGAAGGCTCTGCCCTTCTAGCCTTGCTACCTATGACATAAATCTCTCTCTTGAGTTTACTCCGCTCTTTGTATGACGCTCCCCTTAACAGATATCTCATGGCTCTATCGGTTCCAGCTTTGTGGAGTCCCTCACTACAACACAGTCTTACCTTTCTCAGTTTCACCCAGGGGCTTCTCAGGACCTCCACAGGAGGACACTCTGCCAAGTGCTGTCTGGCCTGTAGAATGGTGGTTACTGATAACATTCCACAGACTCGATGTTTTGATGTCTTGACATTTCCTTCACCATGTAAATTATCTCATTGCCTTTATATTTAGCCTCAGTCACATTTGTATGCCACAGATAGAAGGCAGCTGCATTCTTTGGCAAAATATGGCTGGAATGCCCTCTAGGCTGCTTGCCAATATTGTTCCCCCATGAAACATTTTGAGCTGGGCACCTACAATCCTCATTGCTCTTAGTACTATTTCATGTTTCTACTTGAACATCACTTTAAGATTTGCTTATAAAATTTAAGTGTTTTACAGATCAAAGGTTCCAGTGTCTCCCACATTGAAGCAAACAAACAAAAATACCAAACCACAACAAAAATAATAATAATAAAAAAAAATGAACCAGTGTTTCAGTTCTTCAGTTCTTCACAATAATAGCCCACTCCATGGTACTAATTTCCATTAGATATTTTACTCTTGTTGTGCTAAAATATCATGATCAAAAGCAACTTATTGGAGAAAAGGTTTATATTGTTTATGGCTCCAGAGGGATAAAAGTCCATAGTAGCAGGGAGGCAAGGCACCAGGGCTGGAAGGTGAGAAGTCACATCTTTAGCCTCAAGAATAAAGCAGAGACTACAAACTGGAACTAGAATCATTCTGTAAGCTTGCAAAGTTTGTGCTAATGACTTACTTTTTCGAGCAGAGTTATACAGATTCCTTACTCTACTCATACAGTGCCACACACTGGGTACCAAGTACTCAAATGCCAAAGCCTATGGGTGAAAATTATCATTTAATCCAATGCAATTTACTTAACCAGAAATCCAAAACAAAAAGCAAACAGAAACAACACAAACACAAACAACACCACTTTTAACTCCATAAACATCCTATGATGCTTCTTTAACTGTAATTGGCACTTACAGGAAGTGGGTCTAAATAACAAAATGTGTCTGAGTATCTAGGTCTGAAGATTTGGTATGGACGTGATCATAACAGAGTAATAAAACCCAAGGCCATATCAATGAAGTCATGTATATCAACAATTCCGATGCTTTTGTTAACACAATCCCAATAATTTGTAAAGTCAGGATAAGTGTACCTCATGGCTCTCAGGGTGTATAACACCATCAATCAATAACAATATTTTTCTGGTCACACTGCCACAAGTTGATTAAAAGTTAAAAAATTAAAATGATCATAGATTTCCTGAGAGCCTGTCAAGGATTGACTGATGAGACCTGGCTGTGACAACTTTCTCCTCATAGACATTATTAACAACATCTTCCTAGACACTCCCACTATCATGTTTGCCACCTTTGAGCTTACCATCTTTGGATTTAACATCATCTGATTTCATCTACTGGTCCCTTTCCTTAAATAGAAGTATAGCGGGGCAGGCAAGCTTTTTGTGTTTATCTGTATATTTATCCTCATCCTCCCTCTCTCTCAGTCTCTCTATCTCGGTGTCTGTCTCTCTCTTCCTCTCTCATCTATCACCTATATAGTAGTTGTACCACCAGAACTCTACAACAGTACATATACTTAGTAAACATTTCTTAAATGAGCAGAGGATCATAGCCTTACTGTTTTATTTAATTTTAATTACTTTTTAGTTATTAGTTTATCTACATATCATACCAGAAAGACAAGATAAATGTTTTATGAACATATCTATGTTTGATTCTTATTCCAATGCCTAAAAGAATGTCAGAAATATTTTGGTTATACAAGGGGAGTTGTTGGGTCACATAAGAATACATGAATCAGGGTTCCATAGTATAGAAGAAATAAAAGCTATTTCTAATTGCAGGAGGAACATAGCATCAGACAGTGCTAAACAAAGTAGAACTATGTTGATAGCTACTCTGAGGCTGATGCCAAATGAGGTATGTGGAATACATGAATATTTTAACAGTTAAAATTGACTACTAGAAAAAAACGTAATTCTGTTCAATCAACAAATGATCAATTTTTAATAACATGGAAAGTCCATTGAAATGTTTAATTGCTCTTTAAATGTCTTACAGATTTTGTGCTTTGATTATACTTGTAATATATTCACATCTATGGCATAAGAAATATGTGGATTTTGTTTTGTTTTGTTTTCAATGAGAGGAAATAAACCCTGACCCTATACATGAGGTTATTTCCTAATAATTTAACATACATCAATATCATTTGTTTTCTTACCAGTCTAAATCAAGGCCAGTAAAAATTTAGGAATATTTAAGTAGCGTGACTTAAGATTTGGGTGAGATACACAACTGACTTCCTTATGCAGAGGGCCTAGTCCAGTCCCATGGAGACTCCACAGCTGTTGGTCTAATATTCATGAGAAAAAAAATAGAGATAATTTTAAATTAAAAAAAAAAGATTTGGGTGAGGATCTTCTATGCTCAGGTTGACATTACATCTGTGTGACTGTAGTACTGTTTGTGTTCTTTAAATAAAGGACACAGCACTGTTCACCTTAGCTCCTTTAGTATTGAAATTGTGTTTGGCTAATATTTGGGTGTCACATGCAAGGCAAAACATGCAGTGGTATGATTATGTATTAGGCTTTTCCAGGAACATACCAGTTTCTCAGTTGGTAAGGTTGATGAGAAATGGCAGCCTGGCTACTTCACTATGCTTTAGCTCTCATTTTTATTGTGCTAATACTAGTCCTGGGAATCAAACCCAGGACCTTGCATGGGTTGGGTAATGACTCTCTTTCTGTGGCATTGTATCATAGTGATGAGTTATACTAATTGTCAACTTGAATTTGTCTCTTAGAATCATCCAGGGTAGGCCCAGCATGGTGGCCCACACCTTTAATGCCAGCACTTGGGAGGCAGAGGCAGGCAGATTTCCGTGAGTTCGAGGCTAGGCTAGTCTACAGAGTGAATTCCAGGATAGGCTCCAAAGCTGCACAGAGAACCAGAGAACCTTTGTCTCAAAAAACCAAATAAATAAATAAATAAATAAATAAATAAATAAATAAATAAATAAATCTGGGCACAAATGTGAGGGAGATGCTAGAAGGGATAATTCAACTCAGGAAGCTCCACCCTAAGAAAGGGTAGCACGATTCCATGGGGTGAAGTCAAGGAGAGTGTGGGGTGAGCATTACTCTCTGCTACTTGAGTGTACATTCAGTATTCCATAGCTGGAAGTTTCTGATGCCATGATCCAACCCTCTGATGGATTGTACCTTTGGCTATATACATACTAATAAATCTTTCATAAGTTGTTTATCATCACTCTTTACTTGTGTCTGTGTATCACTGGAAACCCCAGTGACCAATATTTCATTGTAATACTTTCATATTTATTCTTTGAAATTGTATACATGTCTACTGCTCATAAATCACCAAAACTTGCAAGCTCTATGGGCTACTACCATGGAGTGGCATATGAATTTCAGGTATTCTAGAAGTCTTTAACATTTCTCTCGGTAAATTTAGGAGCAAGTGTTCTTTCTGGTTCCCTTGTCCCCCAGGATAGGTCATTTCTAACACATGGTATCTTCTGTTCTAAGTCTTCATTTGTTATGACTTTCAGCTCTCTAAGATTCCTCATCAAAACATTCCAGAATGTCCTCATTTCCAACAGATTTTAATAGAAATTACCAAGGAAACACAAATGTTCATATCAAAAGTGATTGTGCCATGTGACAGTGTGTATTGGTTTTAATCTGTTTCTTGTTGGATTAGCAATTGCCATCTGAATTCTATCCATGCTTGAGCATACCTCACACTATCATGAGATAACATACATTAAAATAAATAAATTAAATAAAAAGAGAATTTTAAGCAGGTAAAGGCATTTGCTGCATAAGTCTAGAGACTTGAATTCATTCCCCACAGTGCACATAAAGGTAGACAGCAAAACTCAGTACTCTAACCTTCTCATATAAGGCATGTCACAGCATATTGTGACACACTTGCCTACTCTCACACATGAAGACACAATAATAACAAAAAATAATAATAGTTATTATTATAAATTTTAAAATAAAATAAGCTGTCAATTGATTATTTTAGGGAATCTTTAACTTGCTAAAGAAATGACATTAATTAAGAATAGACAGCACAAGCAGCTATGAAATTTAATGCAAGTTTTGACACTACTTACATTTTAAAACTTATCTTTTAAATTATGTGCCTATCTGTATGTCCTCTGTGGAACTGTGCACAAGTAAAGCAGTCCCACACCTATAGACACCTATAGAGGCCAAATAGGTTGTTGGATCCCCTAGAGCTCAAGTTACAGGTCATTGTAGGCTCCTATGTGAGTGTGGGAGCTTGCTTTCTGCTTTCTCTGAAATGGCAGTAGGCAATTAATAAAAGGTGAGCTATCTCTTCTACCTTAATTTTGACTCAAAGATGAACTTTCTCATGTTTCAAAAAGAATAAAACATAGCAATAAAGATAAACATTTAGTTAATGTTTTCAAAGGAGTTGGGGTTGTTGAAAAAAAAATGCCCAAGGAGTTGAACAAGACTTTGGCAGGTGTTGAAAACATTCCGTTTCTTAATTGTGGTAATTTGACAAAGCTCATTAAACTGTATATGTCAAAAGATGCAAATGTTACCCTCTGCAAGTTTTAACAAAATAAACCTCATTTAAAAAAAATGGAAGCACCTGACATGAGCAATCACTGAATAGATAACAGCTTTCATCATTATTGTCACTTAGATCACTCACACATGGGTGACATTCTGCTAGAGCATGCCAAGGCACAAAATCACAGTAAGAGATCTTACTGGAAGTCCAGCCTATAACCTGGCAAATCCATGAGTCTGAAAACTATACAGTGGTAACAGAGGCTTAAAGAGGGTGGATGTGAAAATTGATGAAAAACACAGAAAGTTAGACCACTAAACATTTTCACTCCTTCAGTGCCTAAGTGATGTATGGATTTTCTGTAACCCCCTCCTTGGGAAACCAGCCTCTCTTATCCAAGCAATGACTTCCGCTGAATCATCCAGTTAGGGTAATACTAGTTTAAAATCAGACACACAGAGCGTCTTTCTGGGGAGACAGCAGGGGAAAGGCAACACCAATGCCGCACTCAGTTACTTAGAATTCTCCAGAATTATGCAATCACAGTGCTCTGTAACCTGTCCTAAGTACATGTGATGCTGTGGTTTTGATAACTTTATGTTGGGTTGATATGTTTATTCAGGGGTTCAGTTCAATAGAAGTAAAAGCCTTATAGTAGGATTCTAAAAAGCTATATAGCTTGAGGCTTTTTACATGCTAACAACCCAGCCTAAGGGCATGTTATGAGTAGAAAAACAAGCAAGCAAAACAAATGAATAGGCTTGTCCATGAGATTTCTTTCTTTTTTTTTTTTTTTTTTTTGGCCATGAGATTTCTAAGGTTTGCAAACTTTGTGGAAATTTGGCCATTCATCACTCATCAAGAGAAAAATCTTTGAGAATTGCTTGAATCTAACAAACGTATTTAAAACTGAGCATTTCTGGCAAAAACTGCGTTTGCATTTAAACCTGCTCATTTCCTTGTTCTGTTTCTCTTTGATGGAATTATTTAATCTCAAAATGTGAGTTCCTCTTCTGCTACCTTCTACCATCTAGTGGGTAGTATCAAACTCTACGGCTCGAGTAAAGAGTCAAGTGTAAGTGTTTTGTTATCAATATTTTTATTTACTGTAACTCATGTAAGAAAAACAAATCTAGGCCCCAAACTTGAAAAACATAGCCTTCATTTTTTAAATATGACAACTATTCTGGAAATCCCATTTGCTGCTATTGTCTTTTTTAGGTTTGAATCTTAAATTCTTTTTTTTTTTTTCTTACAGGTACAAGTTGTATTTTTAAATCATTGGTGCATTTCTTTTGTGGGCAGATATAATTACAAATCATACCAATGCATATTATTTGTGCTGTGGCTGTGTTCCAGAGCTTGCTTTAAGCCTTTTACTTTTGTTTAATAAGACTACTTTAAGGACTATGTACCACTTCTATGTTTCTTTGAAGAAGGAGGACACTGACTTTGCAAAAGTAGCCTAGCTGTTCAAACCAAACAGGTGAAAGGTGTTCAAAGATTCTTTACATATAGAAATGGTTTCCAGAAATGTAATATTAAATCATAGTGAGCGTATATAGTTGCTAATTCTTTTTTAATATCAATGTCTTTTTTTTCTCTGCTCTGCAATTATTTGTGGCTTTAGTATTATTTAGTCTTTAGAGTTGTTTAGGTAGCATTGTAATTGCTTAGTACATTTCACACATAGTATGAGACTGTTTCACTACACTGAATGTTCCATACACTAAGGAAAACTATGTCAGACATTTCCTGGTTACAGAGGAAGAAACTGAACCACAGAACTCTGGACCTGCTGTGCTTATTAAGTGGCAGTGTCAAGATGTATGCAACACCTGTGCGTATGCACAGCTTGACAGTATTGCTGGGACATCAGTGAAAAGTGGACAGAAATGCTTACTGACTGCTGTTCTCCCATGGCGTGCACTGGAGGCACAGCTCTGGAGTCAGATTAATGCATTCATTCCTGAGAAACAGTGCAGCATGAGAGGTAGCTATAAAACTGAGAGAACTTACATAATTTTACTAAATCTCATGTTTGGGCTGCTCTTACGCATCAGTGGGTATGAACACTTGCTGTGCCAGCAGGAGAATCTGAGTTTGAGTCTCCAGCACCCTCATAAACAACCAGGGATTTCTGCATGCACCTTTAGTGAGGTTAGGGGTAGAAAGAGGAAGATCCAGACGATGATCTTACCATCGAGCCAGGCTAACTGATAAAGCAAGCTGAAGACTCAATGATAGACTCTGTCTCAGGGAAAAGCTGGATAGTGATAGAGCAAGACACTCTACATCCTCCTCTGGCCTCTGAATGCAGGCACTGATATACCCATATGCATTTACCTGCACACTCATGTGAATCCAGCATATCATATACACACAGATGTGTCACACACCCACCACACACACACACACACACACACACACACACACACCCCTAACATATGCATGTATCACACATACTCCAAATACATAAATCTGCACACATCACACAAATGCATATGCACCAGAATACATATCACACACATACACACACACACACACACACACACACACACACACACCTCACATACACATGCACCACACAAACCCAAAATACATATAAACATATACATATACACCATAATACATACTACATACACATGCATGCATATATGCACACACATGCACACCCATACATACACATGCACTGCACACACCCCAAATACATACATGCACACACCCACACCACACATATGTACCACATACACACACACACACACACACACACACACACATATGCATGCACGCACACACGCATACACACACCCATGCAAATGCACAATCTTAAGCCTAAGGATTTCATTACTAAGTATTATTATTCCCAGAGTTTTTGACAGAAGAAATAGATTTGAGTGTCTCATTCTCTCGCTCTGCACAGTGTTACCTGTTTCCTTCGGTAACTTCACCTTCCTTCTCTATTATATTAGATTCAAATATTGCTAAAGGGATATCGACTCTTGGAGGCTTATTATTTTTCCTACTCCAATGCCCTCCAGGGTGCTGCAGAACAATTTCTGCCACCTCGTCATTACTGCAGAGGTCATATCTGACTGAACGCCAAACACACTCACACTCATGCAATCCAACACATGCACACACACACACACACACACACACACACACTCATTCACTATTCTTATTTTAAAGTGGACAATATTATGTAAAAAATACAGATTTCTAAAATTTTCAATAAAGTGAGAAAAGAGATACTTGTCATATTCAATGTTATCAGTCATTTCTTCCTTGACCCGAATTCTACAACCCATTACTGCTTGAGCCTTCTCTGTTGACATACTGTCCAGTAGATGATTGTCACAAGCATTTCAGAAATGCCCATTTGCCTAGTCCAAATGCTTATTGTTCTGTTTCCATTTTCTTGTTTAAGGAAACAAAAAACATTGTTACTTAATACCAATACTTAAAGTGCATGTTTTAGAGTGTTTAGATATTAGTGCTTATGCCAATAATATACTAAATTTGATTCCTAGTTTATCAAATTTTTCTAACATAAGAAGAATTTGAGACATGATATTGAAAATGAAGCAAAGTAATTTTCCCTTTCCTCCATTTGACCTATATTTTTAAGTTGCTTACTTTAAGCTTTATTTACTTTAATATATTAGTATTCTAGATAAAATTAAATTATATTAAATGTGATAATAAAATCTGTAACTTTATACTGATTTGAAATATATATTAAAATATTTACAGAAACTCTGGAGAATATATATATATATATATATATATATATATATATATATATACAGCTCCAGACATAGATTTTTCATAAAGAGTCATTGAACTGACTTTCTAGCCACCTCTGGTTTTGCTTCCTCCTTTTGTTTGGAGTTGTTGTATTTGTGGCCACTAAATTGTTCTAGACTAAGTGTAGCTTTTATTGAGCTAAGAGAGCATTTTTTATCACCACTCCTACATCTGCCCAGTTGTGTACATGTCAAGTCCACACATAGAAAAATTTTATTGTCCTTTAGCACTTTTGCTCTGCTGTATGTACCCAAAGAAAGTTACAAATTTTATTTTGTACATCTTTTTATCTTTCTTCCTATCTCTGCAGATTCACAGTTCCAGCAGAAACAGCAATGGGTGGGTTATTGTAGTTTTTGTCATGTTAACATGTAAGTGAGATTCTCAATTCTAGAAGAGTAAAGCATGAGAATCTTAAGCAGAGAGACAATAATTAGTATTATGTCATTGTCACAAACTATCATTGAAATGTTAATTTGCACAAATTACACAATGGCATTTCTGTCTTGTAATTTATAATTTAAAACATTAAGCAAATCAACTACAATGGAAGGTATATTGCACCATCATTGCAGTCCAAGCATAGAAAACAATGGATTTGGAGATCTTGCCTCAGTTTGAGACTGCCACAAAGTGAATGCTCAATTAACCTGAGCTCTTATTATTTTATCATTACAAAAATATTGTGCTACAAAGCTAAATATAAGGGTGGTATACAACACAAATGACAATTATCCAAATATATCTTAATTACATTTTAATATTTTATATACCAAAGGGGACAGAGATTATTCAAAATATTGAAGCAGTGGGAAAAAAGAAATAATGCACTTTAAACAAATGAAAGTTTTAAATAATCAGCTCTCTTTACAGGTCTGTATTTGTATTACGCCTGCATATCAAGTTATTGATTTCAATCCTTATTTATCTTTCAGAACTTCTGCAGATCCATGGGGGAAACCAAATGGGTGTGAATCACTAAATAATAGCAATAATTGCATCATTGCAGTGTGTAGAGGATTTTCTATTTCCACTACATGTGCATAAGTTCCCACTGTTCGTGTCTTCAGTGAAGAGTAAATGGGGAGTGAAAGGCAACCCGCTCAACAGCTTTACAGGTGACTACTAAAGATCCATTTCATGAACTAGTGGGCCACCTTTTAACCAGGAAAGTAGCTGTAATCACAACTTATAAAGTTTTCCTCTCATGGGAAATATGTAATCAAGTGGTTTTGTCTGAAATTTATTACATGTTAGTAGATATGGTTTGCTTCTTTTACAGAGTGAGAATTAACAAATACTCTTTTTCTTTTAGTAGACAATGGATATAGGCTTGTAGTGTGTGAGAACTGATGATTGTTTCCCACACTAAGAAATGTAGAAGACAACGGAATAGATGTTTAATGGTCAGAAACAATATGCTTTATTTATAAGGAAAAAGGGTACAAGAAAAATCAAATGATTACTTTTAAATTGATGCAATGCTTAGCTTAGGTGTAAAAAAAATTGTATATTTCTCCATCTGTTTTACCTTACACACCAGAATACATATAATATAATATTTTGAAGTAGGATTTTGGACTCAGAGATGGTAAGATGTTTTATTAATTCTCTATAGAAGTTTTCTTTAAAAAAAAAGCATTGTGATTTATTTGGAAACAGAAATTCAAAATTCTCAAAATGTATTAACAATAAGAACTTTAAATGTATTATTTTTTTAAAAGTGAGAGTATCCAGAAATTAATTTAACACCAGGTAGTGCCAACAGCTAAACATTAATGTTATAGAATAGTATATTTTTTAAAGGAAGGAAAGTAGGCCAGAGAGAAGACATGAAAAACATGAGCAAGAAAAAAAAAAACACTTAAATATTTGACATATTGAGGACAAGGTATTTTTGATGGATCATTGTCTTAGCTTGTTTTCTGACCCACATGGTACCTCATATCAATCAGAGATGAAATTTTCTGAGTAAGTCCTCATTTATGTATTTCTTCCCAGTAGTCTGTCAGTGGCAAGGGAAACATTGATTTAGTTATTGCTCATTACTAGCCAGTTTATAATTCTTTTTACATATTCAACCAATTTAAAAAAATTTAAAACTACAAGTAGGTATTTGAATAGAGTTGCCTTGATATGAATCTGTGTTGTGTTTAAACATAAACCACTTTAAGACTGAATTTTTTTAATAAATGCAGCATATAATGTTATAAAGAAATATCATTAAGGAACTTTGATGAAGGCCAGATATCTCATGGTTCCCATGTACAGCATTAGTTTTGCCCAGAAAACTGGGATGAATGCTCTTATGCATGTGGATCTGTTGATGTCATGTGATTATAGTATGCTATATATTGCTTAATTCTAACAATATATAATTGCAATTCTGTGATATAAAAAGATTCAAATAAATGATAGAATGACAGCAGGTTATTAAGTAGTTTGTCTAAGAAGATATAAGCATGCATGTATTTATAAACACTGGAGTGGAACTTTTCAAAATTATAGCTAGATATTTAATATTAATTACTGAAATCTTGACTCAACGAAAATTCCTAATGTGAATTTTTAAAAAAATGAATTAAAGAGTAGACATTCAGAATAACTTTTGCTATTTATTGCAAATTATATCTACTCCCTATTGTTTGACATCCTTTAAAAAATATGCAATTTACCTTTAAATACTTCTTCTCCTGTAGACAAATTTTTAATGTAAAAACCGACAAAGAAAATCCTGAAGGATGAGTCTTCTGTTTCGTGTTTCATAGTTTCCCTTTAATTCCATCCTGAAAGGCCAGAATTGTATTTATTATACATGACCTGACAAGAGCAGATAACATCTGTAATGGTTTTATTTGTGATTCCATTTCCTGCCATGCATTAGATGCAATATAAATCTTTTACATAAAACATCAAAAGTACTTTATTCTGACAATTAAAATAAAAGAAACAAAGCACTTCCAGAATGAAAACTGATCAGATTTCCAGCTAGCAGTCTCTGTTTATTTTATCTACCTGAAATATTTGCATCTCCGGAGTAAGTAGTTTTGCTAATCGGTTTACATCTCCAAGCTGGCTTCAGTTCCTTAAATATTTATACAGTCTTAATGTACATCATGCTGGTTTTATTAATTTTAACCCCAAAGCCTCTCCTACCAATTACTACTTAATGACTATATTGCTTTTTCTCTTGATCGCCTTTGTTCTTTGCTACGATATTAAAAGGGGGTGGGAGGGAGACATCAGGCTTAAAATCAAATGGCTAAATAAATTGCTACTCTCAAAGATCCACTGTGGAGGACCCAGTGTCTCTGGCTCTACTGTTATTTCCTGGCAAAGTTTCCGGGTTAGGTTTGGATTTGTTTCTTTCTTAATCCAAATTCACATTTTTTTTAGATGAAGAAAATAAAATAAAACAGATATATTTTCAATCAATGGAGTTGGTATTAGGCTTGATGTCATTTGATAAAAAGTACATCAAAGACATTAAATCATCCTATGTCTTTCAAATGATCAGTAAAGGAAAACATGCCTTTTGGCAAGCTTAGTAAGATCATTCAGCCAAAAAAAAAAAATCAAAATATTCCTCTCATGAAACACACTTAGTATTTCATATTATAAAAGGTGCTTGTGAAAGAGATTAATTTCAAAGTCTATGATATTTCTCCTCATTTTTAATGCATGTTTAGGATAATAATTATTTTTACATATAAAACAAGTACACATAAATATATATGTATATATGTATGTATATATATATATATGTGTGTGTGTGTGTGTGTGTGTGTGTGTGTGAATAAAAATATTCTCCATCTCATAACTTCTAAAATAGTGTCTTTAGTGCTAGTGAATATGTTTTTACCTAAATATTTATTGATCTTAATGACCACAAAAAAGTATTCCAGTAAAACTATAAATACATTTGTGTATTCAGGATAAAATTATGTACTCTTTTATTTAATTTTTGGGAATTCAAAGTGTTATGATTTACAAAAGCATATCTTAAGTATATCTCACTATACTTTACTCATTTTTTAACATTTTGTGTAGCTCACTGATATGTGTGTTTTATCTATAGCTAAACTCATTTATCTATATGACTATTATCTGTCGTAAAGGATTTATGCAAATTTCTATACATAGAGTACATTCACATGGCATCCAAGATACCACATAAAGCAGCAGGGCTTCTGAAACGGAAAGAACTATGACTATATTTGTTTATAATTGAAAAGTGTTTTGCGTGTTCATTGTAGCTGCATTGCTAGGTGTTAGTGCTATTAGTGATAAACAAATATTTAAAAAATATTATTTATCTTTAAGGTGAATTATACTCATTGAACTTTTGATTATCTTAATTTCTAACAGTCATTCCAGTTTAGCAGTGCTTGACAGCTCTAATAAAGGGTAAACAACACAACTTAGGCTAAAGAAAAAAAATAATAAATCATGTATTTAAGCTGCCTGAAGAAATAAAATTTTTACTTAAATATTTGCTCCATATCGTACAAGGTTATTTTCAAAATTCAAAAATCTCAGCACATTGCAACTAGTATTTATTTTTTTAACACTTGAATTCTTTCACAATTGTTTTTACATGTAAATTTTATGTAAATATTCATATGTCCAGCATAGAATCTAACATGTATTTGTTGCTAATTTTGGTGAATAAAATGTCCATACATTTTTCTACTGATCTTGATCAATTAGCTATTGGCTTGACATTCACACAGATCTAATGTAAATAAACAGTTTCCTGACATTCTTTCTTTTTTTTTTTTTTTTTTTTTTTTTAGTCTTTCAAAGATATGTACACTTTTTTTTATTTTCGGTTCTATAGTTTCAACAACATTGCATTTGTCCAGTCTCAACTTCAATTTTCTTTTCGGGCAATTCTAACTCTTGTGACCGACCAAGAATTAAGTCTTTCCCCACTGTTTCACTGTATTGGTCTTCGCTACATCTGAGAGGAGAATCACCTACCTATTTGTCAAACACACCACATTTTCTTTTCAATTTAGCATATTCATTTCTTGAGGCATTACATGCTAACTCTCTACACAACCATTCTCTTTGAAAACCTTGGATTAAAGCCATCAAATTACAGGACTATATTCTGACCATTGAGGTTTCCTACCATGCTCAAAATTCAAACCCCACATTATAACTCTGTCCCGACTCTCTTTGGAGAGGAGACTCCTGTGTTTCTGGTCTCTCCATGTGAGATAACCTCCTCTTTTTGTAAAAATCGAACATGGCATTCATATAAAGCTCCTTACTGTGTTTAGTAAAACAAGGTTTTCTCTGTTGTAGTTAGTTCACACTCACTACTTCTGTGCACCATGCATCACAGTGAGTGAAGCTACTGAGTAGAAATTGCAGAGACCCTAAGGAAATTTGATCCTATCTATTGAATTGAAAATCAAGCATTTCCCCATTCTAGAAAATCCCCCAGCCCTATTTATCTGCCAATGTTGTTTCTTTTTCTTTTTTCTTTTTTTCTTTTTCTTTAGGTGTCTTAAGGATTTCAGATAGCTGAAAGTTCTGAGTCCTAATTAACACAGTATGTTAGAATGCACTACATTATATATCTCCTAAATTGTACTTCACTGTGTTAGAATTACACACACACACACAAGCACAATCACATACTTACATTGATTAAAATGTGCTGTGCAATCTTATTCTCCTGTTTATATTTTACTTTTGTTTTTGTAGAGCAGAGATTATCAATATACCAAATGTTTCCTAGTCTTTGTTTTGGCAAAAGAAAAATATCATATTCTAAAAATTAAAGTATATTTTATTGAATACTAACAATGTTAATTTTTTGTGAGGATTCCACTAGCTCATTCACCTATTTTGTATTGTCGAGTTCAGCTGTATACACAGAACTTCATTGCTTGAATCTTTTTCTCTTTATACATAGACATTTTCATAAAATATTCATAAGAGATTGTTGACTGTAGAACTGTGGCAATTCTCTTGAGTGATCCTGCGAGTTTTTCAGTCAATGAGCTCCATGTGGCTCTGGCAGCATGGGCTACGCTCCATAAATCAGACTAAAACCATTTTATGCTACTTTCTAAAATTACTGCTATCAACAAAACCCATGAGCCTGAATTACTTAATCTATGCAGATGTTGTTAACTGCATTAATTATTTAATTCTGGCAATAAAACAGCAGTTGCATTTGCCTTAGTACAGATAGACCATTCACAGAGCTCATTTTTGAAAGACTGTGTAATAATGTGACCACTAGATGGGAGTAGAAAGCCTTCCAAGCAATGCACTGTTTGTGACTGGAAGTCCCTAAACTTAGATGTGAGGTAATTCTAGGTTACTGTATCACATTTCTAAGCAAAGCTCAAAAAGTATCCTTTGTTAACTATTGGAGGTTCCACTGAGATTGAGTTGCTTATGTCAAGAACTGGACTGATCTGAAAATATTTTCCAGAACCAGGACTGTCATCTGCATGATTTCATGGTGTGCAAACAACACGAATACATGTTTATGCCACACAGAACCAACTTTAGGTCATAGTTAAGAAACCAGTAGTTTAATGAATTAAGTTGTCCATTATGAAATACAGCTGTGTTTTAAAAATAATTGCATAAACTAGACATGAAGGAGGGAAATAGATTAAGCTCCCGCTGTCTTAAGAATGATGGTTAATTGAATAGTTCATGCACATGTGTTGAGTACTGAGCTCCTCCAATCAAACTCAGGTATAAAACAAAGTGAACGTTTTTAACTGGGTGAGATGTGGCAGTGAGCCCTGGCAGGTCAATGAGGTTATAATTGGTTCTAATTACCATGTTTCAAGCTGTTAATGACTTCGTTGTTGTTGTTAATCTGTATCTAAATCAAGAACAAAGGTAAAAGTAGAGGAAATAAAAATAACAAAGGTAAAAATGGAGGAAATAAAAATAAAATGACCAAAATGCATATTCATTCTTCTTGGTTAACATCTCCAAAGCTCAGATTTTTCTCTAGTAAAGCACTGACAGAAAAATAAAGTGTTCCTCTTAATCTGCAGTATTTTTTTCTCAAGGAAAATAAAAAAAGAAAACATGTCATTCTAATGCCCATGCTCATTTTATTATTGCTCTTATCACTCATAGCAAGACAGGCAATGAGGTCATCTACACGAGGCAAAGGCAACATTGTCTGCTGAATGAAATCTCAGCCTTGGTAGTCTATTGGTTTTCCTGGAAGCTTTCTGATTACTGTAGTTTAGCACTCATATTTAGGTCAGTTTGGGTTTTTATAATAGTGTGCTTTATTTGTTTCTAACAGTTACATATGATTTATATAAAAGTATATCTTCTAAAGTTCCTTCTAATAGTATGCTTGAGATACTTTTCAAAAATTTAATCTCAGTCTATATTTCCTCCATTGGACCCTTTAACCACATTTTCCTAATTTCAGACTCAGAAGATTATTGCCATTCAATTATATTTTCACAAATGTAAATTTTATTCCATTTTTAACTTTTTTCTAAAATTAAATATTATCATTTTAAGGAAAAAAGAAAAATGTAAGAAATGTTTTATTTTTATGCAAATTTAAATAATAAAGAAACTATTAAATATGTCTCCTATCCTATTAGCTTGTATTAATATATCTGTCAAATTATGAGCAAGAAAATTTGTCTTTGTAATTGTAGATAATAGATGCAATTTTGAAAGAATGTTCTAATTGGATTTATATGTTTTTACCATATCACTTAGGAAAATAGAATTGTAAAAAAATAATTTACAGTAAAATTAACACTGGTTCTTTAACATATTTTAAAGTAAACATCTTATTTCATATAAAGGTTAAAATGTATATGAAATCAACTTAGACTTTCAAATGTTCATTTTATGTGGTGACTAAGAGCTTCAAAGGGATTGTAAACTGATTTCAGAAAAACAATGCCAATGTTATGAGACAAGTCAAAAAATTCAATTCAGAATCAAATGTTATCTAATTACCTTATGCAAATAAGATTTAACAATAGACTTAATATAAAGAATTCTTAAACTATAATTCGAACATTTCAGTAAGAAAAGTTAAAAAAATACTGTTACTAAATGGTGATTGTTATATCAGACTTTAGATTTAAATAAAATACAAATATTTTCATATGTAGGTACATTTAGTTAAATTTTCCAATTTTAATATTTAAGGATGTAAATTGATGAATTATTAAATCAGTAGTATTGAATTGTATTTAAATTTTCCTGATCATATTAAAAATGAAAAAAATAAAAACCTTGGTAATTGTAAATGATTAAATAAAACTTATATTTATTCTATTATAATATGTGAGCTTAGTATTTTATGTGATAATAGGAACATGTTTTGGCACATACCCATATATTATATCTCCCATTACTTGTTAATGATTATTTCTTTGTAAAAATTTCAATTAGTCTGGTATATATTTGTATATATCTGAGTAGTTTTGGGATCTATACGTTAATTTATCAAAATCAACCTTTTCATTCATATGAAACTAGAGATGTTAATAGAAACCATCTAAATCTCATTAATTCTAAATTAATTCTTGATAGCTAATCATGCAATCCGCAGAAAATCTAAAGTGATTCTGCTAGGGCTGAGTGTCAGGTGGAAGAGGGTTTTCTTTACTTTGTTTCTAGTGTCCATTCTGAAAGAAAAATAATGCATACTAAATGTGGGGAGAACATTCTTTGCTTTAAATAAGAAAAATGTAAAAGAAGCACATTTTGTTTGAACACGTCCAAAACTAAATCGAATGGAATTGAGGGATGCAGGCTTGCTCATTTTTGCTTTTATTTTACATACTTACCTTGCGTTTGCTTGGCTTTACATCATTACTGCCTGAAAACAGATCAAACCCTGACGCCCCAGGCAAGTGCTTTGGCCCCACCCTGCCCCTGCTGAGACATCCTTCATCAGCAAGTCTCTTAGCCTGAGTGAGGAAGATTCCTCTCTCCTGTCAGCTGCCCCTCCTACACACACTTTTTGTCCCCCTCCTCCTGGTAAATCACAGAAATGTTGTAGGAATTAGTGGAATAACTTTTGCAAAAACGCATTCTGGACCAGGGGAGAGCAAATGTTCTAAGTACAACAGGGTGACATAAAAGAAAATATCTCTCTAGTGGAGAAATTGCAAACACGAGTGAGAGGTAAGCCGGGACGGCCCTGTGCATGCAGGCAGCCGCGGGTTGGCATATCTGGCATTATGCATCCAGGACTGCAGCCCTGGAGGGCCCCTTCATGACTGAGAGACAGCGCTGCCTGGGGGTTTATACAAGCTCGGTAACTAAAATGGTTTCATTACTACGTGGGTTGTTTGTGCTTCAAATCAGCCCATGTATTCCCACTCATATTACGACCAACATAATCCAGACAGAACAGGCTTTGTTCATGCGTCCCACGCTGGCAGTGCTGGTAGGAAATATATATGTAATAGGAATTACATATAGATGATGGCATATTTCTATATATTTAAAACTGACCTACTAGGGTTCCTTCTGGTACATTTCCCAACAGAAAATTCATATGAGTCTTGATTTTGAAGATGGATGAGTGAAATAAAATACAGAGAAGTTAGAAAATGTAGATTTTATATATATATATATATATATAT
>CABHPP010144906.1:12887-31316 GCA_902168425.1 Peromyscus attwateri | reverse complement strand
CCACAAGCCAGGAAGCATAGGTAAGAAAGAAGTGGGGGGGTTGTGGGGTAGGGCTCCATAGTCCTCTTTGAGTGCATGTCCCCAGTGACCCGAAGGCTGCTAAGTCTTACTTCTTAAAGATTCTACCTTTAAACCATTTGTGGTGGCATCATATGCACATACTCCTTTAATTCTAGCACTTCGGAGGCAGAGGCAGGTGGATATTTGTTATTTTGAGGCCATCCTGGTCCACATAGTGAATCCCAGGCCAGCCAGAGCTACAAAGAGAGACTCTGATTTAAAAAAAAATTTATCACCTCACAATGGCATCGCTCCAGGGATCCGAATCTTTAAGGCACGTGTATCCATGGACTTTGCAGCACCAGTCCAGGTCACTAAGAATCATCCTGGGTGTCTGTTACATCCTAGTTACAGTTACTATTGTTATGGTGAAACACCATGACCAAAACAACTTGGAGAGGAAAGGGTTTATTTGACTTACACTTTCATAGCACTGTTCATCATGGAAGGAAGTCAGGATAGGAACTCACACAGGGCAGGAACCCGGAGGTAGGGGCTGATGCAGAGGCCATGGAGGGGGGCTGCTTACTGCCTTGCTCCTCATGGCTTTCTCAGCCTGCTCTCTTAACCCAGGACCACCAGCCCAGGGATGGCCCCACCTACAGTGGGCTGGGCCCTCCCCCATCAGTCACTAATTAAGAAAATCCCCTACAGCTGGGTCTTATGGAGAAATTTTCTCAATGGAGGCTCCCTCATTTCAGATGACTCTAGATTGTGTCAAGTTGACATAAAACTATTTAATATTTAAAAACACCCAAGATTCAAAACATAATTAAGCATGGAGTCAGCCCGAGCTTCCGCATCAGACGTACTTGGGTTTCTCTGCTGTGATCACGCACAAATTAAATCTCGGTTCAGGGCCCGAGTTTCTCATTTAGACTACACTATGAAGCCATTTGTGTCACAAACCAAGTGCCCCAAGCCACAGCTGCAGTCCTGGCACACATGAAAGTCAATGCCCATCCCTTTTGCCTTCCCCTGGCTCTGCTGAGATGAGGTAGGTCCGGGGTGGCAGTTTTCTGTGCCTAATGGTCACACAGATGGGTGGAATTCCTCCAGCGGACTAGGTCTTTGTTTCTCACTTTTGGAAAGATTTGAAGAAAGAGAATAGGGAAGAGGCAACCAGAGGAGGACATCTTTAATGTCCAAATGACTCTTCCTGGAAAACTCCATGAGGTTTTGGCAATACTCCTGCCCTCGGCTTGCAGAACAATGGGTGTCCAAGCTAAGATTTCTTGCTAAGATTGCATTTCAGTGCGGAACACACAGGGCACTAATTCCTTGAGACAACAATCCATAACTCAGTGAGGGAAAGCTCCACACTCCAAGTGTTCAGACACAAAGAAAGCATGGGTTGTACTTTAGCATTTAGCTGCACAGGTCAAAGTCACAATGAGTCTGGTGGTCATTGTGAATCAAAGTCTCTAGAAAAAAAAATAAAGCCACATCTGTGTTATGCTGACCAACTGATCAGAACTCCCATGATTGTGGAGAATTGTGATATTGCCGATCTGGAACCAAATGACCTTGGGCTATCTTAACCCCTTAGTAGCCATGGATTACCCACCTGTGTGTGTGACCTAATTTCTTTATGGACAACTAGCTGAATCATTTTGGAATGTATTTTTATAAATCACCAGTGTAGTTTTTTTTTTTACTCTTTTTACTTTTGGGGGGTCTGCCACCCAGCTCCCCCCCAAAAATATACAAATACACGGAGACTCATTCTTTCTTCTGAATGCCTGGCCTTAGCTTGGCTTGTTTCTAGCCAGCTTTTCTTAAATTATCCTGTCTGCCTTTTGCCTCTGGGATTTTAAGCTTTCTTTATTCTATATATCTTTCTTACCCCATGACTGGCTGTGTGGCTGGATGGCTGGCCCCTGGCATCTTCCTCTCCTTCTCCTTTTCTCACTCCTCCCTCTTCTCCCTCTTTCTTAGATTTCTCTTCCTCTTTATTCTCTTTGCTTAGCAGCCCTGCCTATCCTTTCTCCTGCCTAGCTATTGGCCGTTCAGCTCTTTATTAGACCATTAGGTGTTTGAGGCAAAGTAACACAGCTACAGAGTTAAACAAATGCAACATCAAAAAGAATGCAACACATCTTTGCATCATTAAACAGATGTTCCACAGCATAAAGCAAATGTAACACAATTTAAATTAATATTCCACAACACCCTAGTTTCTGCTAATCTAAAAGCTAAGAATGTCACCGGAGAATGTCTGAGCTCTCCAATAGGTATCTCCCCAATCTATTGTAACCTGCCTACCTGGCGTGTCCATCAATGCATTTGAAAACTGACTTGATTTATGACTTTCTTTTATTTTGTAACTAGAAAACCTAAAAAAAGACCTCATTAGCACACTGGAACATGGTATTTAGGGTAACACACATCTCTGTTGCTGGACCATGGTCACTCATATTTGGCTTTAGAATAAACTGTCTCTTCATTCCCTTTGGGGTGATATCTGGGTTTCATGTGGTTGTTTCAGCCCCAAAGAAGAGTGGTAGTGGTGTACTTAGCAGCAGGGAGATAGTCACTGTGTGTAGCTGAGGCTGGTGTTTAATTGCTGCTTACCAGATACCTACCTGTTCCTGGATGATTCTGCAGGTGATGGAAGGCTTCCAATGTGGCTTAATACCACAGGAAAGCAGAGGTAACTTGGAGACCAGGCACAGCAGGGTCCTTGCCAACTTAGAAGAACCTATGTCAAACATGAGGGTTCATGATATGTGCTGGAACATCAAACACCCTGAAAAGGTGTTCATGTTAAAAGGTTGACATGTTAGTGAATGTCAACAATTCAGAAGGAACTACCATCACCGCAACACACACATACACACGTGTGTATACCACACAGAGTATCAAGCCACCTCAAGGTTCAGTAAAAGATTGGGAATATGGAAGAGAGAGAATTGGAAGGGCACTCAACATCTTCCTCTCGCCTACGTGTGTGGATGGCCACACATACCTACACACACCATATGCACTTACACCATGTGCTCACACATACATACACATAAAACAATTAAAAATATAAAGGAGGTGTATAAAGGTTCTGGAACAAGATGCTAATAACAGAAAAGATTAAATTTTAGAGCAGGAAAGACTTCTCAGAGGGGACCTTCTATCTATGGGCTCCTGTAGTCAAAGACTTCTGGGGTCTCCAGAGTGAGGGCCCTTCCACATGACTATTGTGTAGGCTCATATAACAAGCAGGGCAACATGAATCTGTTGGTGTATTTCTCAACCAAAGTTCGAGTGTCACACCTCTTTTGGTCAGGAATGATGGCCTTCAGCTTCCTGGGTTTGCCATCCTCACTTACCTGGGTGAAGACTTTGATAGGTAAAAAGAGGGCGTCTTGGTTTGCTTTCCTGTGGCTGTGATAAACATCATGGCCAAAAGCAACTGGGGGAGGAAAGAGCTTGTTTCATCTTACACTTCCACACCGCAGTCATGCACTGAGGGAAGTTGGGGAAGAAACTCAAGCAGGGACTGAAGCAGAGACTACGGAGGATGCTGCTTACTGACTTACTCCATGGCTCACGCCTCGGATAGCTTTCTCATACAGCCCAGGCAACTTGCCTAGGGATGGTACTGCCCACAGTGGGCTGGGCCCTCCCACACCAATCATCAATCAAAACAATCTCACAGACATGGCCATGAGCCAATTTCTTTTGAGGCGATTTTTCAATTGAGGTTCTTTCTTCCTAGGCGACTCTAGGTTGTGTCCGGGTGACAATAAAAACTAGCCAGGACAGAGGGTTAAAGGATATGGAGTTTGAGAAAACTCCTAATGAGCAGAGGAGGCGGAGAAGTTGGCTCCATAACTTTATACTCAGGATGGTCAGAGCTGGAGCTCAGTGTGGATATTTGCCTAAAGGAAAGATCACACATTTCAAAAGATACAACTGTCATGTAAAAAATCAAACAGTGTGAAAAAAACAACAGCCCATAATGCTAAAGTGTCAAAACCCAAGTCTACCTTCAATTTCGTTCTGTACTTGACTGCAGCTTAGCCATGTGAATTAGTGGTACATCCAACATCTTCAAGTATGGCCATTTCTCTATGATTCTCACATCTTCCACTGAGATGTTCCCAAGGCCAGCCGCCAGGGACAGGGGCTTCTGTCTATGGTAGCAGGAGACTCAGACAGTAAGGACATCCCTGCAGGCCTGAAATATGACTGAGGCTGCTGATGGGAATCCCTGTTCTCATCCATTTCAGAGTGGTTGGGATGCTGCCTCACCAAGCTGCATCTCTGGCTGGTTTTCCCCTGGAAATGTCATCAGTGCTGCTCAGCAGGGCCTGAGCTGAAGCAGGCTCATGGGCCACAAGGCTCCTTACTCCTGACTTTCCCGGGGTCCTGCAGGGCATGGATCTTGCTCTAGGATGTAGTGGAGTGGAGCCTTTGCCTGAATGTTTCCCACTAGCAGTTTCCTAGCTAGAAACAGATGTTCCGTTGTCGTGCTGGCCAACAGCATAATGCAAAAACAACATGGTATATACATCGTTCAAGGCATTCCGGGCTCAGAGTCTCAGTTCACAGTAGCTTCTCACATGCCTTAAAAAGAGAGAGGAAACCAGCCCTTTCCTGCTCCTCATTTTGAGGCCTTAAATCAACGTCAGTCCCGGTGGCTTCCCGCGGCACTGGGAGGCTGGCCCTTTTCCGAGCTCCTGTTTAGTCTCCTTCCTTTTGTAGTGCAGCCTGTGCATCTGCGGGAAGGGGCGGGGAGACTTTTGGCAGCTCCAGGGGAGCAATTCTATGACTTGCCCACAGGAGCTGAAGGGATCGAGTTCCCAGCTGGCCCACGACTAGAGTAGTGTAGGCAGAGGTGAGTGGCGGAGGTCTGAGGTTGGCATCCAACGCCCAAGCCCTGGATTATCAATGGCTGGTTGCTGCCCAGGAATACTGCAGAGGCTGAGGCTCGGGATGCTGTCTGGGTGGACTGGTGGATGAAAAAAATATGGGAAGGGAATGAAGAAGAGAAGGAAAGAAGGAGGGAGGGGAGAGGGGGGAAGTGGGGGAGAGAAGGAGGGAGGGAAGGGAGGAAGTATGGGAGAGAAGGAGGGAGGGAGATCTTCTGGACCGAACTTGCATATGCCCACACCTCCTCCCTGATGTCTTTCTTTTTTATATTTGTCAAAGAAAAACATGGCTCTCATCTCAAAGGAAAGAAGAGAGAGTTTATTCTGGAGCCACTTATAAATGACTATGGCCCGGAAACACTGATTCAATTCACTCAAAGACCTTGTTCCAATGTGGTAACAATTTCATGAAGTTTTTATAGTTACAAAACAAAAGAAAGGCATAAATCAAGGCACTTTTCAATCCTTTGGTAGAAACATCAGGTAGGTAGGTTACACTAAAGCTTGGAAACTTCTCTGCCATTGGCTTCAGATGCCGCTGATGATATTCGTAGTCTCTGGGTTGGTGGAAGCTAGTGGTCTGTTAGTACTTCCCAGGAAGATTTACCTAATACTCACAAGGACGGATGTTAGACCACACACAGATTTGGGGGATGGGTGGCTATTAAAGGGGTGTATTACTTTGTGTCTATATCACTGAGATGGAACATTCTGACCAAAAGCAACTTTGGGCAAGGGAAGGATTTGTTTGGCTTATACTTCCACGTCACAGTCCATCACTGAGGGAAGTCAGGGAAGGAACTCCAAGCAGGAACCTGGAGGCGGGAACTGAAGCAGACTCCGTGGAGGAACTCTGCACACTGGCTTGCTCTCTATGGATTGTTCACCTTGCCTTCTTATATAACCCAGGTCCACCTGCCCAGGGGTGGCACTGCCCACAGTGGGCTGGACCCTCCCACATTAATTGTTAATCAAGAAAATGCCCCACAGACTTGCTCACAGGTCAATCCAATGGAGGCAATTCTTTCATTGAGGTTCCCTCTTCTTAGGTGTCTCTAGTTTGTGTCAAGATGACAGAAAACTAACCAGCCCTGGGGCTGAAGACAGCCCAAGATACTCTGGCTCTTGATGTACAACATTCAGTTCTCCACAATCATGGAAGGTCCACTCAGTCAGTCAGCTTGTAGGACCTTTAATGTAGGTGTGGTAATGTGGGGATTTATCAAGGCAACTCCATGTAGTTAAAAAGGAGGTTTATTTTGGGGTAACTTACAGCCAGTAAAGGGGTTGGTTACAGGATCCGGAAGAGGTGAGGTGCATGCAGTTCAGCAGGGTTCTCTAGAGAACTCTGACTCGGTCTGTCTTCCAGCATCCAGGATCACCAGGAACCGATGGGCCCGGCACATCCAGATCTCTGGTCTTAAGGGCTCCCATCTCGGCCCCGCCCCAGGGGCATAGGTAGGCGTGGCATTTACCAGAAGCCTCACTAGGGGTAGTACTTCCAGGTCAAAGCTGGAACAGCTACCCACTACTGTGTGGCTTTCTTCTCCCGGGATTCAAGGCCACAGTTTGATGCTCCTGAGTCAGAGGTGGCAAATAACACGGCAAGTAGGACAATATGCCTTAGAGCACCTGGTTTGACCTTACGATCTGATGGAGGGGAAATCATGGCAGAGAGAGATTACACATTAGACATTTCTCACCTAATTTATGGATCTGAGACCAGCATCTTCCTTTCTATACTGCCCCAAGTTCTCTAAGTGTCCTGTCCCCTTTTTCCTGGGATGCACAGAGGCAAGGCTTTGTCATGCTCTTTCCTGCCATCATGGTTCTGTCCACAGTGCCCTTATCTCAGACGTATACCTCGGCCCACCTCCTGTCCTGGCCTGGCCATATATTTTTTGTTTTCTTTTTTCTTTTTCTTTTTTTTTTTTTGGAGAGGGTGTTTCTCTGCACAGCCCTAGCTGTCCTAAAACTCACTGTGTAGACCAGCCTGCCCTTGAATTCAGTTATTTGCCTGTCTCTGCTTTCCAAGTGCTGGATTAAAGGTGTGCACTACCATCCTCCCCTCTGGCCATACATTCTTATAACATAGTGTGTATGCCCTCCACACAATACATAACACTTCACACATATGTGTCCAGGCTATTGATTCCCTGAAGGTATCACCTGAAAATGTTAATTTACAGGGGTGAATATTCATACCAAAGGGATACAAGCTTTCCAGGTCATAAGATTCTTTGCCCTATTCTGACAAGTCAGTAGGTGCTGTCTTATGCCCTTCCCTCTGGCCAATGCCTTACAGCCCTTTCTCCAGCCTATGTCTTCCCTTACCCACATGTGGTGGTTTGAATGAGAATGGCCCCCATAGGCTCATACATTTGAGTGCTTCATCCCGAGTTGGTGGAACTACTTGGGGAGGATTAAGAGGTGTGGGCTTGTTGGAGCTGTCACTGGAGGTGGGGTTTGAGGATTCAAAAGTCCAGTCTCACTCTCTCTAGGCCTCCATCTTATGGATCAGATGCAAACTTTTAGCTATGCTCCAGCATCATGCTCCCTGCCATGATGTTCATGGATGAACCCTCTGAAACTGTAAGCAGGCCCCCAATTAAATACTTCATTTTACAAGTTGCCTTGGTCCTGGTGTCTTTTCCATAGCAATAGAAAAGTAACTAAGACACCATCTCTGGCACCCTCACAAGAAAGATGAGCATTTATATTTCATTAACACTTCTCTCTCAAATTTAAGTTTTGATTGCCTTTGAGTAAAAGTCCCTCAAGAGAGTTGGCAAGTTGTTGCCCACCATATTTCAGCCTGGGGATTGAACTCAGGTCATCAGGCTTGTGTTTGTTAACCAGGTGAGCCATTTTGCCAGTCCAACAAAAAGATTTTAAGTATAAACATGAAGGTAATGTAGTTGTAGGAAAAACATTGCTCTTTTAATAGAAGAGGTTCAGTATTCTTTCTTTTTTTCCCTGAAATAGGGTTTCTATCTATCTATCTGTCTATCTATCTATCTATCTATCTATCTATCTATCTATCTATCTATCTATCATCTAATCATCTATCTATCTATGTATCTATCTACCTATCTATCATCTACCTATCATCTATCTCTGTCTGTGTGTTTATCTACCTATCTATCTATCTATCTATCTATCTATCTATCTATCTATCTATAATCTATCTATCCCACTATGTGTCCCACCGAGTCTAATTTGTGCTACTCATAAACTCATGGGTGATCCTGGGCTTCTAACTTCCGGGATTGTGGGAATAATTTTCCACTGTACTAAGCCCTCCAGTTTCCGGCTGTTTGTTGCAGCACTGCTAGGAAAACTCACGGGGTTCTATACCACTTTCCCCACATTAGCACAGAGGACTTTAAAAACATCATTCAGATTACACCCTTCCCTATGCATAACATCTTGATTTCTTTTGCTGGATGGAGGAAAAAGTCTGAACTCTCTCACAAGGACCAACAAGGCCTAAGTGACCCTAACCATCTATGATCTCATCTCACACCTCTTTGCTCTTGACTCTGGTCTTCAGAATTGGTGTTATGTTGTATTTCTGTCTGAACATGGCTTGTCAATGTGGGGCATTCTCATTTACTTTCCTGTGGCCCCAAAGAGCTTGGTTGGAAGCACAATTACCCTGTCTCACCTGAGGTCATTTGCATGGGAGTTGATAAGAATTCCAAGATGGCCTAAGTCTAGTAATAGACTAAGGCTGGAGGAGAGAAGAGATGAGAAGCATTATTTTAGTGAACCTAGACTCCCTAATTGAGGAGGTCAGCCATTGCCCACTGCCATAAAAGCAACCACCACGTGGCACACCTCTTCAAGGCTAAGACTTCCTGACCCACAGTGTCCCACCCCTCTTATCTGTAGCTAATGGATGTTCACTGTAAACCATTTGTGTAGTTCCTCTCCTCAGAGCTTCATATAGAATACTGTGGTTTCTCTGATCTGTCAGGGCTATTGGTGGCTTTGGAAACTGGGCCAGGATTGATCCCTCACTGCAGCGGTAACAACTTAACAACCCCTGTTTCCAAGATCTCTTGGTCTCTAATACTTTGACTTATTGGGGTTAGACAAAGTGACAGGATCTAGAGATCCTTGGGGAGATTGGGCCCACGTGGGATGTCCCTACAACGGACCTGCTTAGGGGGTTTTTGTGCCTGGCTCTTCAGTCATCTGGATGTTATTATTTGTTTTATTGATTAAATTTTTTTGACAAGTTCATACATGCATATAGTACATTCTGTTTATCCCTTGCCCTCATGTGGAAATTCTTTATAAAATGTTATTATTGTATATTTAAAAATAACAATGATATATCTTATATATAATAACATAATTATTTGTGAATATATGACATACATGGACGTGGGTGTGCCACAGTACACTTGTGGAGGTCAGAGGATGACTTTGTAGAGTCATTTTTCCCTTCAACTTTAATGTGGGTTCCGGGCATCAAACTCAGGTCATCAACCCACGGAACTACCTCACTGGTCCTTGGTTTGAACTTTGATTTTACCAGTCAATGGGGAATCATAGCCCTAGATGACCAAACTTCATTCTTTCTGTGAAATAAGCATGGGGATTCTTCAGATCTAGACGTTTGCTTTGAGTCTTCGGCCATAGGATAAGCACCATCTGGGAGCAGTCTTGGTTTAGATTTGAGAGGGAGCTGGTCCCTGCAGCGGAGCACTTCAAGAGCTTCCCTCTCCTTGCTGGCCTTCCCTGGGTTGCTCACCATGGCTCCACCAAAGGGGGGCCTCCAAATGCCACGAAGCAGCTCAACCCACAGGGATTTGTCTCCTTGAAGAAGGTTCCCCTTTTCATCCTCCCAGTGATAGAGGAAACACATAAGAGCCATTTGCTCTGTTGTTGGAAAACTTTCCAGACCATTCTTTAAAAATGTAGATTTAGGAGCCAGGAGATGGCTTAGCAGATAAAGCCACTTGATATCAAACCGACAACCGGAGTGCTGATCCCCAAAACTGGTGAAAGGGGACGAAGCAGCTTCTCTAGGTTGTCCTCTGACCTCCACATGTACACCCTGGCACCCTCCCACAAGACACAAGCGCTCTCTCTCTCTCTCTCTCTCACACACACACACACACACACACTAATAATAATAATAATAATAATGATAATAATTTTAAAACTCTAAAGTGTGTGTGTGTGTGTGTGTGTGTGTGTGTGTGTGTGTGTGTGTGTATGCAAACTTGAAAGTATAAGGGGACTTAAGAGAGTGGAAGAAGAGATCTTAGGGGTGAGGAGAGAGGGTAGTGAACACGTGATAGGTGAGCAAAGGGAGGGCTCTGTGGAGGGAGGAAGGGGCAGCGCAAGGGTCGGAGTGGGCAATGGAGGAGAGAGACAAAGAAAGAACAATGTATGATGACGTCTGTGTATGAAAGTGTCATGACGAAACCCTCTATCTTGTATGCTAACTTAAAGAGTTAATAATATAACGGCGGTGATTGAACTCGGTGTCTACTTTACTAGAGCGTCATTCTTCCTGGTGCTCCTCTGCTAGTGAGTGGACAAGGTGGCTGTACAGGCGCTTTCCTCCCAGGGGTGTTTAAAATAGAGGCTTCGACTTGGAGGGAAGGTTCTGTTCTCTTTGTAAATACTCAGTGACTCCTGTGCCAGGACACGAAACAAGACTGTCTTATCAGTCACCCAGCACTGAGAGAGAGGAGTCCCCACTCCCCTAGGGCTTCCTTTTAGAGCTTGTCTGACCTTGGCTCATCCACAGCGCTGATGAATACCCACACTCTGATGAAGTGGGCTATATCATTTTTAGATTTCAGAGCACCCTCAAAGATCTACCTCACACCCCTCTGCTTCCGTGGAGTAGCTGCTGCTAGCTTCCACGCAGACCTCTCTCCCTGCAGAGTGGCCTGACACCTTGCTCAGACAATTGCTCCAACTGCTTCTGTCAACTTGGGGCCTCTGAGAAGCCACCCACTCTCAGGAAAGGCTGCCGCTGGATGCCAGTGTGTGAGGACTCTGAGTTCATCATCGCTGAGCCACCATACCCTCCCTGTTAAGAAAGCGGCCTCCTGGCCGGGCGGTGGTGGCGCACGCCTTTAATCCCAGCACTCGGGAGGCAGAGCCAGGTGGATCTTTGTGAGTTCGAGGCCAGCCTGGTCTACAGAGCGAGATCCAGGAAAGGCGCAAAGCTACACAGAGAAACCCTGTCTCGAAAAACCAAAAAAAAAAAAAAACCAAAAAAAAAAAAAAAAAAAAAAGAAAGCGGCCTCCTTCCAGGCTCACAACCTGGCAGAGGTCACTTAGGAAATAGAAAAGAGAAACTGGGTAACACATGTGCACATACTTATATAAATATACATGCACATTTATACACCACATATCTCTCTCTCTTTCTCTCTCTCTCTCTCTCTCTCTCTCTCTCTCTCTCTCACACACACACACACACACACACACGTACATATACACATTAAAAATATGGAAACTGTAGTTTAAGCTATGGAGCGCAAACTTCCAACATTGGAGTATGGATATCCTGTTTAGCCTACTGCAAACCGCCAGTGAAAAAGATCAATATTATTTAACTGCCCATCTCAATTCTTGGCTCCCTTGGGAAAGAGCTCCCTAAATTGCACAGTGGACATATATTTCATTTGTTGGCTTAATCTATCCTGTACAACTAGCAACAAATTTTCACAGAGCCTCATAAAACACCAGGCATTGTCCTAAGTGCTTGATGTATTCATTTATCTACTCTTGACAGTCCTGGGAACATGGGTGCCATTACTATCCTCATTTTATATGTGATGGGATTTAGGACCAGAAAGATTAAGGAATGTGAGTAAAGACACATAACTGGTCCAGGATAGTGCTAACTCTTGTGTCCAGGAAGCCCAGGCTTGGGGTGTGCCCATCCATGGCTCAGTGGGAGATGGAGAGATGATTGTTCTCACAGCATAGGGAAGTCAAATGCATGTTCTCTGTTACTAAGAAATCATAGGTTATTGAGTGCTAGCAGTTCACCAGGCCTTATGATAACCTCTTCAAATGTAGTTACTATACATAACCATCCTAGCTCTTTCCAACTGCAACCACTTACCCTGTAGTATAAATCAGAGGTCCAGGGTTGTTCTTCTTTGAGTTGCTTCGTGATCAGTAAATCTAATGGTTGCTTCCTCTTGGGTTGGCTGAATATCTATCCTGGGTGAACACTGTGAAAAAGTCTGAAAAACAGGATGAAATAATTGCATTTTCTTTGCGCACTTATAAACTCTATACTAGAGGGACTTCAGACATCTATAGAAAAAAATCCCTTTCATATCGAAAAAAGTTTGCATTCTTTTCTGTTTTTTAAAATTGTAGAATTTACTTCAATATAGTTTTGTTGTTGTTGTTGTTGTTGTTGTTGTTGAAGTTGCCAGGAAGATTGTGGTGACTTTCTGTGGTTCCTTAACATAATTGTTTTCCCTTAGGTGTTTGGTGTACTCTTTCTCTTTCCTGATGTCTCTTGTGTTTGTAGAGACGTTATTATCTTTCTCTTTCTCTTTCTTGCTTGTCTGCTAGGGGGATGTAACACTCACTTGGAATGAACAAACCCTCTCATGGCTCACGGACATTAGCTTAGTAACGACCCAAATCAATGCTTTCTGGACAGGAGACGTACCTCCTGTCGGCAGAGCATGGTGGGATGCAACTTGCCCAAGGATGTCAGGAAGTTTCTAGGTTCTTCTGGAAAATAAGGTTCAAGCAACGATCAAGAGGCAGAGCAGAGGGAGAAGTGTCCCAAACATGGAGAGACTAGGAGCTGTGTAAAGACGGAAGAAAGGCCAGCTAGCGTGGTGGCTCATGTCTGCAATCCCAGCCCTGGGGAGACTTTGGCAGGGGGACTGCTGTGAGTCTGAGGGCAGCTTGTTCTACACAGTGAGTTTCAGGCCAGCCTGAGCAACATAGAAAGACCCGGTCTCAAAGCAAAACAAAACCAAAAATATATGAATACTCCACAAACCAACAAAACAAGCAGGCTGGAGCCGTTGAAGCCTGCTGGAGTCGGGTGTGGGAAGACTGGGCTCCAGGAAGGGAAGGAGCCAAGCAGCCTCTTGCGAACCATGTCTGGCTCTTGCCTTTGCTGGGTAAGGGGAAGCTGTTGTGCTTTTTCAGTTCAGGGGCTGGAATGCAAACAGAGAGAATGAACAAGAAGGCCGGTGCAGGCCTAGGTGAGCTGTGTAAGGATGCCGGCTCTGTCTAAGGTGACAGATGCAGGGATGAGGAGAGGAGAGGAGGGGTGGAGTGAGGTGAGGTGGTCTTTTCGGGCACTTTGAAGGTGAAGTCTGCGTGGAGATCTTTGAGTTAAGGGATGTGGATGTAGGCCTACTGACTTTTTTGCCACACAGTAACATTGAAGTGTATCCTTGTTGCATCTTGGGTTGAGAAACAACAAGGCTGTTGATTTGCTGGTTGTGACAAAGGCCGGGACTCTGGGCTGGCAATCTGTGGCTAGGTGTGGTCCGCTGCCCTTTCCTGGGGAAACTGGCCACTTTGACTGCTGCTACAGTTTTCATCCACTCGTTTATTTATTTTTGTAAAATAGTGAAGCAATGTACCAGAGCCAGTTAGACATTATTAAACTTTTTAATAATCTCCATAAATGATGCCCTACTTGTTGAAAACATTGATGGTTTAGGATTCTCATCACATTACTTAAAAAAAGGATTTATTTATTTATTTTTTACTTTTTTTAATTAAGAGATTTTCTATTCATTTTACATACCAACCACAGATTCTCCTGTCCTCCCTCCTCCCACCCCCCCAGCCTTCCCCCCTAACGCACCCCCCATCCCCACCTCCTCCAAGGCTAGGTCTCCCATGGGGAGTCAGCAGAGCCTGGTACATTCAGTTGAGGTAGGTCCAAGCCCCTCCTCCCTGCACCAAGGCTACGCAAATGGATTTATTTATTTTTGTTGTATGTGTATGAGAGTTTTGACTGCATGTATGTATGTGCACCATGTGAAGACAGTGCCCATGGGGGCCAGAAGAGGGTGCTGGATTCCCCTGGAACTGGAGTGATGGATGATTTCAGGTAGCCAGGTGGGTGCTGGGAACTGAACCAGGTTCTCTGCAGTGTAGTCCATGCTCTGAACTACTGAGCCATTACTCCAGTTCCCTCATTAGATTACTTACTGAATGCAAGATTTATCCTGAAATTAACAATGAGGAAACTTACAAAAAAAATGTGTCTTGTTAAAAGCTCAGCTTCAAGTAACTATATATATATATATATATATATATATATATATATATATATATATTAATTTTAGTAGTCTGGGTTGCTGTATATTATGCTCATTGTTAATAAAATGCTGATTGGCTGATAGCCAAGGCAAAAAAATATAGGTGGAGTAATTAGATTGAGGATGCTGGAAAAAATGGGCAGAGTCAGGGAGATGCCAGCCAACCACTGGGGGAATGAGACATGCTAGAGGACAGGTAAAGCCGTGAGCCACGTGGTAAAACATAGATTAATAGAAATGGGTTAATTTAAATGTAAGGGCTAGTTAGTAATAAGCTTGAGCTATCAGCTGAGCATTTACAATATATATAAGCCTCTGTGTGGCAGTTTGTAAGTGGCTCCTGGGATGGGAAAACCCCACCTACACTGGGTAGCTAATTTAATTTGGGAATAGGGGATCTTAGTGGGTTATAAGCATAGTGAGTTTGTGAATCAGGCCTTCTGGGAAAGATGAGCTGAGTATTACTCCAGCTTGACTTCTAACCAAAGCAGTTATTTCCTGAGAGTTGCTTTTAAGACCGTCTGTGTCTCTGGCATCTCTTCTCCGTGTGTCTGATCTCCCTTCTTGGTTCTTCCAGGTGTCAATGGTTTGAGTTTTCTCAATCCTTCAATCAGCTGCAAGAGAGAACAATACGTACTGCCAGGATGCTTAGGATTTTCTCTGGCTGATGCCTTGATTTTATACCACGATTTAGCCTAGAGCTTAGTTAGGCAGGACTCTAGCCCTGGGTCCTCTGAGTGAACATGGTTTCTTCATCTACGTTCTGTCTCTAGTCTCTCTTCTGGCTTGGTGGGAGGATGGGCTTTGAGAGAGCACCAGGAAAGGCAGGGCCAGTGCGAGGTGAGTGAGTGAATGCCTCTGTGAGTCCTTTCTGGCTCCGGGGCTGGAGGGTTGGTCTAGGGGATTTGGCAGAGAATGGACCCTGTACTTGCAAGTGCTCTGCCTTCTCCATGGTTGAGACATCTGCCCTCAGGGTGTACCATGGTAAGAAACCATGAAGACTAGACACAGCCTTTCAAGTGAGTTGTGTTCCAAGAGGGGAGAGGAGAAAGAACAAGGCGAGCTGTTTGAGGAGACACAGGCCAATTAATTCAAGAAGTGAGAGCATTGTGGGGGAATCTTAAACAGCGTAAAAAGGCTTCACAAAGACAGTGCCTTATGTCTGTAATCCTAGCACTCAGGTGACTGAGGCAGGAGAATTGCCAAGAATTAGGGGCCAATCTGCACCACTGTCCTAGTTAGCTCTGGCTGTCAATTTGACACAGTCTGGCATCATTTGAGGGAATCTCAATTAAGGGATTGCCCAGGTCAGATTGGCCTCGTGGCTATGTCTGTAAGAGATTGTCTTGATTAAAGACTGATGTGGGAGGGCCCAGCCCCCAGCCCACTGTGGGCAGCCATTCTCAGGAAGGCGGGTCTGGGCTGTGTAAGAAAGCTAGCCGAGCAAGAACCAGAGAACCAGACAGTAAGTAGCGCTCCTCCACACTTCCTGCTTCAGTTCCTGCCTGAGTTCCTGCTCTGCCTCCCTCAGTGATGTACCATGACCTGAAATTATAAGTCGAAGAGACTCTTTCCTCCCTTTGATGGCTATTCTTGGTTGTCAACTTGACTACATCTGGAATTAACTAAAACCCAAGTATAATATGGGTATACCTGTGAGGGATTGTTCTTAATTAAGTCATTTGAAGTGGGAAGACTGACCCTAAATCTGGGTCTTTTGAAGTAGGAAGATCCACCTTAAATCTGGTCCACATCTGATGGCAGCCTATACATAAAGGACATAGAAGAAGGAAGCTTGTTCTCTTTCGGTTTGCCCTTGCTCTTGTTGGCAAGTTCATTCCTTCACAGGTGTTAGAGCCTACTTCCTCCGGATTCCCCCACTACTGAAGACCACCTGAGACACCCAGCCTCAGGGGCTGAACAACTACTGGATTCTTGGACTATCCACTGGTAGACAACATTTGTTGGATTAGTTGTTCCACAGCCTATAATTCATTCTAATAAATCCTCTTTCATCTATCTATCTATCTATCTATCTATCTATCTATCTATCTATCTATCTACCTACCTACCTACCTACCTACCTACCTACCTATCTATTCTGTCAGTTTTATTTCTCTAGAGAACCCTGGCCAGTACACTCCCCTAAGTTGCTTTTGATCATGGTGTTTGTCACAGAAACAGAAAGCAAACCAGAACAGCAGCACAGTGAGTAAAGGACAGCCTGAGCTATAAGGGCCAGCCTGAGCTACATTAAAAAACAAAAACAAAAATAAAAAAACCTGTCTCAAGAAATCAAAAAGGGCTGGGGAGACAGCTCAGTGGGTAAAAGCATTTGTCGTGCAAGTGTGGGAACCTGAGTTCAGATCCCCAGACCCCAAACACAAATGTCGGTGATTTCAGTGTTCGTATCAAAAGACGGGAGGGAGGCAGAGACAGGAGAAATTCTAGATGCGCAAGGACAGTTAGCCTGGTGTGCATAGCAGAAGGATAACAAAGAGATTCTGTCCCAAACAAGGTGGGCAGCAAGGACTGACAGTGAGTTTGTCCTCTGACTTCTACATACATGACCACACATACACACACACACACACACACACACACACACACACACACACACACACACACACACAGAGAGAGAGAGAGAGAGAGAGAGAGAGAGAGAGAGAGAGAGAGAGAGAGAGAGACTGAAGAAGAACTAAAGAAGATCCAGAAAGGACTTTTTGAACTAAAAGTCATAATTTACTAACGAAATGTAATTCAACAGATGAGTTAGAGGAGAGAAGGTCACTGTGCAGTCATTACCCCGGGAAGCTGAAATGAAGATATAGCTTGACTCAGCAAAGTTAGCAAGAGATAGGAAGCAGGTTGGAAAGGATGAGAAACGTGGGTGCAGGTCCTGAGACCCGACTTGGGAACAGAAGACGGAGGGAAGGAGGGGAGCATTCCTTTAAAGATAAAGGAGAGCATCCCCCACCATCAACCAACCCCATCCTTAAAAATAAAACAATCAAATAGATAACTTAGAACAAAAACAAAAGCCATGCTTCTAGATTCAGCCAAATTGAGCAAAACATGGTTTCCTTGTCCCCAGCCTGTAGCTCTCCCCATCTATCACCATCCTACACCAGGGAGGCACATTCATTGAGTAATCAATGAACTTACAATGGCATGTGATCATTCCCCCATTGTTCATGTAGGGCTCGCTGCCCATGTTGTATAACCTAAGGGCTGCAGGAAGGTTTAATGACTTCTGTCCCTTGTTATAGCCTCATACATGATGATGTCACTGCCTTCAAACATGTGTTCTTTCCCAAACCCGTGGTAACCACTTCTCTTTTTACCGTCTGTGTGCCTTTGCCTTTTAAAGTAATGTGTTAGTGTTGGAATCATGTAGTACTGCGTGCAGTCTGTTCAGATGGACTTCTTTCATTTAGGAATCTGCATTTAGGCTTCTTCCTATCATTTTGTAGTTTGATAGCTAGTCTCTTCTAACTGATAAACAGTGTTTCATCTATAGATGGACCTTGACTGTTTCCAGGTTTTGGCAATTATGAATAAAACATCTATAAATACCTACTTGTGTAGCTTTTGAGGGTGATACATTTTCAGTTCATTTATGTGAATAGTAGGGAATGCAATTTTTAATTATACGGTGAGAGTTTCTTTTTTTTTGGTGAGAGTTTCTTAAGCTTTGTGAGCAATCCCACACTTTCCTTCACACTTCCTCTTTGTGTCCCCTTCCCACACAGCTTGTGAGCGAGCGGTCCTGTCACCCCACAGCCTCCTCTGCCCTTGGTGTTGTCTCTGTTCTGGTTTTGGCCATTCTATAAAGTGTGTGCTAGTCCTCACTCTTTCGGTTTGCAGTTTAGTGATGACATGATGTGGGACATCTTTTCAAAGTGTTTGTCATCTGCGCGTCATCTTTGGGGAGTCTGTTTAGAGCTTTGGTCCATGATTTCATCAGGGTCTTTATTTTAGGATTGTTCGGCTTAAAGAGGTTTTGTGTATTGTAGGTAACAGTTCTTTCTCAGATAAAGTTTTTGCAAATGTTCTCCCGTGGTCTGGGGCTTATCTTCTCGTTCTCCCAAGTGGCCCCCTTGTGCGGCTAGGGGCGTGGCTCAGCTGGGGTAGTGTCTGCTGTGCACATGTGAGGACCTAAGTTCAGTCCCTAGGACCAACATGATGGAAGCTGAGAACTGACCCCC